>CABFVX010006170.1:19876-42667 GCA_902151425.1 Timema shepardi
TTATGTCTCCGTCTCTTTTTTCTCAATTTCCCGTGTTTGGTTTTTTTTTTTGCTATTTTTTCGTGTTAGATGAAAGAATTTTTTTGAATGAATTTTTCTTCTTTCCAGTTAACACGAGTCGACAGATGGCCGTGCGAACTAGCGCTAGCTGCTTGTTTATTTATGAAATATCGATAGAAAGGCTTTGCTGCTGTTATTATTATTTGTTTCGTGTCGAGGCTTGTGTTTGTATGCGTATTAGTACGCAACAGGTTACCGGCCTTTGATATATGTGCATACAAAACATTGTGTCCTTTCTATACAGTCCACATCCGAAATATATAACTACGACGATACGATTTTATTTGTGTTTTAGTACAAGGGAAAAAAAAAATTAAGTTTACAGATTGGATTTGGACATTTGTGTGAGTAGAATGTCAGTATTTCGAAAGTTTCTCTGTTTATACAGATCACTTCAATCGTCTCGAGAAGCACAGACGGTTTTTATTCGGAGGAATAATAATTCCAGTAATTCGTGGTGTAAACAAGTTCGCCGCCATTACCAAAGATAAATGTTATGACACAATCGTACATCCTGATTCTGGTTGGAAGAACATTAAAAAAAGAAATACAAAATTAACATTTTTTGGGTCAACATTGATATAATATTATTGTTATTAACACCGCTTCTTACTACCCTTTCGGGTTGTACGCACTTACGCTAATGTGTAATGGTAGGTCGATTGTGAGATGAAAGGGAGGACCTACAGCTTAACGTTGGATCCGAACCACGGCATTCCACACATCCACAAGTATTGCAGATTGATTTAATTTTATAGTTATTAATGTTATTTTATGTGTAGCCTATTTTTTTCTAGCGTCGATTCTTGCTATCCGTTTGGTTATACGCTTATGGTCGAGGAAGGCTATATTTAGAAGAAGTGAATCCGCATTTGCGTGGAGGGAGAGTGGAAAACCATTTTGTGAAAAAACTTAAGTACACCCGACCAAGATTCGATCCTTGATCGCCCCCGTCATCGGCAATCTATTGATTATATATATCACAAGATAAGGATTACATGCTTTGGTGGTCGCATAGTCTTAAGGCGTCACTCTCGAAACAGACTAGATTAACGATTGCACGGAGATCAAGGTTCAAGTCCCTGTTGGGTGGTTTTCCCTAAATGTTTATACACTCTTCCTTCACGTAAATGCGGGTACACTTCCTCTAATTTCAATCTTCATCATCTCTAGCTCACTACCGTAATGAGTACAAATGCGTACATCCTGGATAGTAAGTAAGACGAGGTGCTAAAAATAAATAGAGATGTAATTCACATTACTTGAGGTATGAATACATGAAAGTAGTTTTACTAACGTTAGCGGCCTTCGTTTACGGTTTTTCCTAACATAATCCAACCATGCATACTTTCTAATATAGTAATTGTAATCGGGAACCAAATGTTTAAAAATAGATTATCAGTAAACAACCCCCGAATAATAATAATTTCCTAGAAAAAACATATTCTGAAAATTATATGAAACACTTTTCAGATTTAAATTTTAAACAAAATTGTAATAGCTATTTATTAAATTCAAATGTTCAAAAAACAGTCATAAGTAAATTTAAATTCAAATCATTTTGTCTAGGAAGAAAAATAGATAACATTCCTATTCATCACAAGTTACTCTCCAGATATCCATTTTGAACGAAATTGTTCAAAATATTTTCTAATTACTTGAAAATTTACAACAAAAATCAGTCTCCAGTAGATTACCTATATTATTATTCATCATATAAAACACTAGTCAAGTATCAATTTTAAATAACATTATAAAAATAATTTCTGAAAAAATTATAATCTCCAAAAATCAGTTATTAGTAACCTACTCTTAATTTTAGAACTAGAATCAAGATCACGATTTGACTTCGACCTATGATATTATAACATCTAAATATCAAGTCTTAAACGTAATCCATCGAATTCTCAAACTCAGAGAGCTAATGCACCTTAAAACTCTTAATAGGCCTACTATCACTTTTAAAAAAACCTCCACGGCGTCGGCTCCCAATCGAGCTTGTAACGACAGAGCAGCAACTGCCGATAGTGCCAACTTCTGCGGAGAGAGGTCGTCATGTTGTCAGCACAACAAACCTTACGGCTGTACTAAAACGCTACTCATGTTCCAGTTTTAGAGTTGTTTGTCTACTCCGATTCTTACTCGGTGTAGTGGAAAGGGTGTGATTTAAAGGAAATGTACCCGAATTTTCGTGGAGGGAGAGTAATGTGGAAACCACCCGGCGTGGCATCGAACGCCGACCTCCCCATCACCGTCAAACTAGATTAGACGAGCTCGATTCTTTAGCACGTGTGCGGGAAACTTTAAAAGTTTTTGTGGAGGGGGATTTCTGTAAAGCGTTTGACTATATCAGCACACGACTTATAAACTAACTTTAAAGTTAGATGGATCAAACACAACACCCAGCCCCCCCGTCCGTTAATTCATCAATGTGAAACGGGGAAAGCCCATCTCAATAATGATACATTTATCGACCATGTCGGGAATAGAACACAGGACCCTTACTCCAGCAGGCAGACCACGCTACCTACGACGTTGCCTATTTTGTGGACTCAAAACTATTCTGCGAAGCGGGTTGCATCTAAACTTGAAGCACGTAAGCAATAACTCACTCAGACTCCAATGTACGAAAGAGAAAGAGAGGGAAGAAAGTGTGCAGTTGTTCCTGTGGGGACTATGGTTTGCTGGATAACACTTCCCCTCTTCCGATGTCGAGTATAAGCACTCAACTCTACTATTTGCGCCTGAACAGTATCGACTTAAACTTAGAAATTATATTTTTTACTGTTTCCTATTCTAAATACACATGTGCATTCACGGACTTTTTTAATCTCCATTAGGTGACCTGGTGGTCTAGGTGTAAGGTGTCGGACTTCTGTGCTGGGGGTCCGGGGTTCAATCCTCAGTCCCGGCACAGATTTATCTGATTACCAAACCCTTCCTTCACAAACCCTTCCTTCACCTCTGACAAGACGTGTATTAATCACAACTTGTGAATGTGAGAAATGCCAGGCCTCCACCGTGGTTCGGATTCCACGTTAAACTGTAGGTCGTCCATTTCATCTCACAATCACCGTACCATTACACATTAGCGTAAGTGTGTACAACCCGAACGGGTAGTTAGACGCGGTGCTAATAATAATTTAATCTACATCCTGTCAGAAAGATTCTAACAGGCCAGTTTTGTGAGAGAAAAAAAAAGCCTATATTGTAGATATGTTATTAAAAAAGTTTAAAATAAATTTCTTTAAGACAAAAAAAATGATGGTGTAGGGCGATATTGTTAATTATTAAGGATTTGTGGCGTTTGTTTCACCGTTATATCTTTAAAACTCTCCGAATAAAACGAAAATACATTAATATGGGGAGGGGGGGGAATCCTATCTCGACTCGCCGAAACGCCCTGAAAATCGGTACAAACTAAAAAATGGGCTGAAAACATTAACTAAGTTTAAAAAAAAAAGTGTGAGGGTAACTTAACTTTAAAAAAAAAACTTTTTCGGAACCGAATAAGGTTAAGAAAACGAGTCTAAGAAACTGCTCGATCGTTTCTGAATCGTATCAACAACTCCTTTTCATGCGGGCGTGCGGGAAGAAGAGAAACAAGTTTTATTTGTATTTCTTCTATTTCTCCTAGAGTGGAAAGTTCTTCTATTGTCGCCTCCACATCACGCTAGCGTCAGAGAGTTCAGTAAACACAATCTTAAAAAAAAAAGTTATAAAAGTCTTAAAGAGTCCCGTTTACTTCCCAGCAACACAATCCCCGAGTTCAACTACCCCTCCCGGGGTATTTGCGATTCAAAGGTTTAAAAAGACTTGTTGCGACACATTTTGCCTAATATTCTATTATAGTTTGTAACACACATTTTTATCAGTAAACCACTCTTAAAATATTCACCCGGTAAAACAAACATGCAGTTTTGGTACTCATCTAAAACAATCTACAGAGATAAATCTTAAAACAAATAGATAAAACAGTTTTATACTAGTTGTTCTGTGAAGAGTAGAACTCTCTTCCTCCATGTTCTTGTCGTTACTACGGTGTTAACATTTCTCTTTGGATTTCCAGTTAAATATCTCATATCATTTCTCCTTGGATTTCCAGTTAAATATCTCATATCATTTCTCTTTGGATTTCAAGTTAAATATCTCATATCATTTCTCCTTATATTTCCAGTTAAATATCTCATATCATTTCTCCTTGGATTTCAAGTTAAATATCTCATATCATTTCTCCTTGTATTTCCAGTTAAATATCTCATATCATTTCTCCTTGGATTTCCAGTTAAATATATCATATCATTTCTCCTTGGATTTCCAGTTAAATATCTCATATCATTTCTCCTTGGATTTCCAGTTAAATATCTCATATCATTTCTCCTTGTATTTCCAGTTAAATATCTCATATAATTTCTCCTTGGATTTAAAGTAGATATTTATCCTTGGTGATCAAGTAAGACAGAATGCAAATGAACATATATAATAAAACTTATATACAAAAGCAACATTTTAAAAATAATATTTATGGAGAGTAACCGTTTTTATCATACGTCAGTCTCACAATATAAGTGATTTTTTTAAATATAAAAATACGCCCTGGTTCGTTTGCTTAGAATTATAACTTCAAATCATATGAGATGGACCATTAAACGAAACTTCTTTTGAGCGGCGGCCATATTGAAACGGATATTGAAAATTATGTACGTAATGTCGTTTGCACTAAGTTCAAAGAATGTCTCTTAACAAATTTAGTTTAAATGGGTTCACACATTTATTTGTCAGTTATCACGGAACAAACATACGGATTTTTGAACGGCCGCCATATTGATACAAATGACTAGATCGAAAAACCACGCATATATGTTGTTCGGTTTAGGGTCAAAGAATGTCGCTGCTAAATTTCGTTAAAATTGGTTTATGCTTTTGACAATTTTCGCGGAAAAAATATCCGAGCAAAGAGACAAACGAAATGACAAATCGTGAGGTTTGAACAGAAACTCAAAAAGTTCAGTCAAAAAATTTAATTTTCCAGAATTAATTATTGCTATCAAAAAATTCAAGTTTCCCAGAATTAATCATTACTATAAAAAAAAATCTAATTTCCCAGAATTAATCATTACTAACCCCTTAAATAAATTGAAAAATATGAGGCAAAATTCAGAAAATATTATTGTACTAGTCAATAGTCCGTCGTAGGAATGAGGGGAGTGCGTGGTATAAATACTGTTTCCCTATAACCATACCCTGTGAAGATAGCTGCCTCGATGACGTTGCGATGGAGGGCCTTCACTTGCAGTCTGATTCCATTGCACAGCTTTGGGGGTTTCAAATTGCGTAACAACATGATGGGCGCGCCAATCTTCAAGAGAAGAGTGTGAGAAGGGAACCCAGGGGGGTCTAGGGGGTGCAAAAACTCTACCGAGTAGTAGATAGCATCCTCCATCTCCACTACTGAGTCCACTGACTGATAAGTCATCTCCTCCGAGACAAACATGCCGACCAGGAGTTTGTTGATCTCATTTGCCGTATCGTTTCTAGGAGTGAGAATTGCCCTCTCCCTTAGGAGTGACATAGTTTTACGTCCTACGTACTTTAGGTCGGGATAGATTATTTTAGTCATACTGTTCATATCCTTAACAAATTGACACATGCTAGAAGGAAGGTTTATCTTTCTAAGGTCTTTTCAGCGTAGGAATTGTTTTCTGAAAGGCCTTTTTCCCTACCAGAAATCTAATATATAGTAGGATATTGGTAGGGGAAAAGACCTTTCAGAGAGTAATTCCTACCGTGAATTGAATATATCTCTCCCCTTCACCTTGTCGTCTCCCAATTCTAGCAGATTGTGTGCAAACTCCTTAGCCGTGTTATAACTTTTCAGATGAACTCTCATATATTTTTTTTTAATTACAGCTTTTGAATTTTCGGCAATAGGTATGATGATTTAAAGCAGGCCTTGTCTTCCTCAGCTTGCCCCCCCCCCCTTCCCCCGGGGCACTATTGGCAGGGTCTGCCTAAAGTCCCCCGCCGGCAAGACAGTAACAACATCCATCAGCTTGTCACAGCTTCGAATGTCCTGCAGCTTATGGTTTAGAGCCTTTACACCCCCCCCCCCTTATGTGACATAGTACATTTGTCCCATACAATAATTTTGCAATCTCGAAGCACCTGGGTTATATTGCTGTTTTTTGAAGTGTTACATATACGGGGGTTTCTGTATGATTCAGATTGAAAGGGACTTTGAAGGTAGAATGGGCAGTTTTACCCCCTTCCGAAAGAGTTGCAGTGATGCTCGATGAAGCAACAGCCATATCAATCCCCCTGTTACTTCTACCATTAGTTAGTATCACGTTTATAGACTAAGCGGTTTAAAAGATATAGCGGTTTTTCAAAAAACGCACCTCCTCCCCGTTTGATATGTTTTTTTTTAAAAAAAGACCATTGAAAATACATTTCTTTGTTTTTCAAGAAGAGTATTTTCCCCAAGTTTTACGTTTCTAGCTTAAGTGGTTTCAGAGATATAGCTCAACTAGAAAAAAATCCAACTCCTTCCCCGTTCACCCGCTTGGGTGATTTAAAAAAAAAATAGTTTAACACACATTTCTTTATTTTTTTAAGAAGAGTATTTTCCCCTAGTCTCAAGTTTCTATCTTAAATGGTTTGAAAGATATGCCTACTTATCAATAAAAATTTTAGCCCCGTTTTCACCCCTTAGGATGCTAATACCGAAAATTCGTCGAATACTTCTTTCTTCGATTTTAATTTTAAAAAAACCTCAGGCCAAATATAATGTTTCTAGCTTAAGCGGTTTCGGATAAAGCCTATCTTTTAAACCCCATTTTCGCCTATATATATATATATATATATATATATAGAGAGAGAGAGAGATATTTTGTTTCTCGATTAGGAAACAAATGTTCCGACCACTAAATAATTTTTCCTCTATTCACGTCGAAACTTTTTTTTGTAATTAAATATCAAAACTGCCAAAATAGGATACTTTGCTTACGCTGTGGTCATCAGAATCTTAACGTGCGTAGATGTGAATCATTTTTATAGCTGATTTCCTCCCCCAATTTCGTGACTGCATGAATTCTGTTTACACGTCTCATCGCATAAAGTCGATGAATTATTTCGAAATTGGTGCGTGCTTTCCCATGAAAAAATAATTTGATTAGTATTAGAACAAAATACGAAGTGGGGCGGAGATAATTGGATTTAAAATTTAACGATCGTTAGCTTTATTCTATCAATATTTCATATGTATATTTTTTCCGCGTCATTTTAATGACGGGCGGATTACTCTTGCACAAAATTACACAATTAAAAAATTCAGCAAAACGTAAATATGAAAATTGTACTTTTGTTTGTTTTTTCAGTTATATATAATGAATTAAAAGTAGTGGTCGGTTTGTATAGTACTATTTTATGAATCATAAAATCTATACGTACATTGAAGTAATTCAATAATTTACCTGTACATGTTTTTTTTCTTTACTTTCTAACAATTGAGATAGGTGTGTTAAAAATTAAATTGATTACTAATTAATTTACATTATGCTTTAACTCAAACAAATGGATCAGTCTAAAATGTAAGGATTAGCTTAAAGATAAATGTTTCCATATTGGAGTGGAGAGTTGGTGGGAAAACCATGATTGGATTAAACACTCCCATCGCACCCAGTCGGGATTTGAACCCACATATCATTATCATATGCTAACAAATTAGATGTGAGCTTAACGCCTTAGACCTATCATCTGTTTTAACACAATCAAATAATACCGAGGCTCAGAAAATATTTTTTTAGCACCACGTACCAGCTCGGATTATACGGATATGTAATAATTACGCTAAATGATTCAGGGATAGGGAAGGTAAAATTTAGAAATGTATCCGCATTTGCGTGGAGGTAGAGTGGAAAACCATTATCAACACACCCGATCTAAAATCAAACCTTGATCTCCCCGTCATGGGCAGTCTAGTCCTCGGCGAGATTATCACGTTAGACCACACGGCCACCAAAGTGGGTGAAAATAATATTGGAATAATTTCCCGCTCTAAATATTTTTCCTAAAGACAATTTACAAGAAGGTTACGTTAAAAAACCCGCCTCGATGGTTGAATGGTCTAAGGCATCGCTCTCTCAATAGACTGGACTGCCATTGACGGGGAGGTCAGGGTTCGAATCCCGTTAAGTGAACTATAAGAGTATTCAACATATGATGTATCACTGTGGTTTTCCCATACACTCCTCCAAGCGGATGCGGGAGTGCATTTACTCTAAACTGCACTATTAATTAGTTCCTTAGATGTATCCGTTACTAACCTTCGAGTTAAAAAGTACACACTGTTAATATAATATGTATTTGTTAGATTAAACGTTACCTGACGAAGGAAGTAACTTTGGTGTCTTATACTCACCTGAAAAAAACAGAAAACAGAATTAACTAAATAAAAATTACTTCTTAAAGCTAAACCTAAATTTTGGAACGTTTACTTTATAAACACAATGATATGTCGGCAAAAGAACTGTAAAATAAAAGTGAATTAGAGCGACACTTGCTTGATATCCAACATAGGTGCAAGCGACACTTGCTTGATATCCAACATAGGTGCAAGCGACACTTGCTTGATATCCAACATAGGTGCAAGTGACACACACTGATATCCGGCCCCGTGGTGTCAGTGCATCTGACCACGAACTTAGGGGTCCCGGTTTCGATTCCCGCCTGGTACCTTTGGCATTTTTTTTCCTTTTAGGGGAACTATCCCAAAGGTCATCAGGGGCTTGTGAATTAGGCTCAAGTTAGGTTTTAGACTCCTACCGACTCCACAACCTCATACCCACTATCATCACATCGTCTCATTGCAGGTACGATGTGTGGACAACCTCCATAGGTGTACCTTGGGTAACGTTCTGTGCCAACAGCGCGGCTAAATAATCTACACATAAAGCAACCGAACTGGATGTCATGTCCCTCCCTGTCAATAATTACATACGATAAAAAGGACCGTAGCTTAGAAAGGATTCAAAGTACACAAGTATTCGAGCTCCTGACCCCTGGGAAGGGTTATGTAGGCTAATCGTTTTACAAGTGATAGAAAATTGTTTTCTACTCCCTCCTTCAAGCAAATGCGTATACACTTTCTTTAAATTCAACTTTACTCAATAGCGCAATTAGTAAGTATGTTGCAAGTAATCAAAAATTTGAGTTCGAGTCTAGTTTTAGTATCTGTTCGGACTTGACTCGAAAAATTTGAGTATTCAGAATTTTCTATCTTTTTATCGAAAATTTCTAGATCTTTTGTGTCTGTTATAAACAAATTTTACAATAACTATATTCAATTTATTTAAAAATTTGAATTATGAGTGATTATAAATTTTTTCCATAAAAAAATATGTGAGGTTGCAATTCCCGTTTCCAGTTGTTATTTTTCAAAATTTACGAATATATATCCGTAACTAAAATATCATTTCCAGTATTCTAAGCTTTACTTGTTTACAATTAATTGTAAGCGCGTTTGTTTCAATCTATTCTTGTATCATTACAGATAAAATTGTATTGATAATTTTAATAATATAGTAAAGATTTTATAAATGTTGACCGCAAAGAGCTATGTTTGCATTTTATTATTCAGTCCTACCACGCTGCTTTACCTACATACAGCAATCACATTTTATGAAATAGGAATTCCTAGTTTGATAGAGTTTGTATAAGGAAGCAGGGAAAAAAAGGGGAGAAAGTCACATCACACACATACTCCAGAACAGCAACATTTATATCTCAAACGTTAAAAGGATCCCAACAAACATTATTTTTTAATTGATTTAAATGTGACAAGATACCTATTTCAACCACAGTCTCGGGTGCACTAGAAATGGTCTCATGATTGTCTTACAGATGGCAGCACTAACTATCTAAATTATAAAGGTATCATGATTGTCTAACAGATGGCAGCACTAACTATTTAAATTAGAAAGGTATCATGATTGTCTAACAGATGGCAACACTAACTATTTAAATTAGAAAGGTATCATGATTGTCTAACAGATGGCAGCACTAACTATTTAAATTAGAAAGGTATCATGATTGTCTACAGATGGCAGCACTAACTCAATTTGAGTTTAAGTTGTACTTTCCCCCTGTACCCTTCTGAACATCACTCTGCGTGTTTATGTAAAAGATGGCACCCTTAATTCCAACAGTATCACCAACCCCCAAGAGAGTATGTAAGGCTTCATTCCACTCCCCTCTGTAGCGCGTCTGTAAGATTCCTCCCCCTTTTCGCAACAAGTCTGAATCCCTCGAGCTATATTAAGTTTGACAACCTGCACCCGGTGAGCCCCGTCCCCATTCTATTCTGTTCCACGGCAGCATTCTCGGCTTTACGGCCCTTTGTTGTCGCTGGTATTACCACGGTAGAAAAGGTTAATAATTGAGGACATAATAGAGGTATCAAGGGAAATACACGGCGCGAGTACAGACCTACATGCTTACACCCCTCACCCATCTCCCAATTCTCTTCCCCCCCTCCTAAACCCTGGCACGGAGAATTCTCATCTCAGAGCTTGTGTCACAGTCGAGAGCGGATTCACGCGAGCTTTCTCCGATGTATATTATTTTATAGTTAGATAAAAAAAACTGGAAGATTGTTGTTTGTGAAACAAGTAGCCTTTGAAGTTCTTTGAGTGGTTTCTGGTTTTACCCACTTACGAGTATCTTCAGCAAATTGGACTGCTTTTGAATGAGACACACAAGGTTTGGCAAGAACTATTGGTATATTTAAGCCATAAAGTTGGGGGAAAAATGCTTACTTTTTTTTTTAGCGAAGCTCTGAAAACTTTTCATTTAAATACCAGTGTTATTAGATTTTATTTTTTATTAACTTTCAATTTATCAGGCCTAAATCGTTTTCAATTAGCACTAAACCTACTTTTATTATATATCTATGATAGGGGTTAGATAAAATATAAAATGTGATTCTATTATTAGTCTGCTATGTGATTTTATTTTTAAATTTGTTAAAACAAATATTTGAATATAATAAATAGATATTTAAACAAAAACTAATTTTTTTAATAACATAGTTGTTATATTCAAACGCTCGATCCATAGATGAGATAATACCTTTTCCTAAATCGCTTAACAAAGTAAATATTTTCCCCAACAATTTCCATAAGTTTGATATAATTTTAATTAAAATCTTGATTACTGTTAACGTTGTTGATTGTTGGTAATTATCTTCTAATCAGTTACTCACGGACCAAACGTCATGCTCATCCAGTCTGGTTTACTGGTAACGAGGTTTGGGATCGAATTGCAGTTGGGTATATTGGGGATAGATCTTCCTAAACGGTTTCCCACTCTCCCTCCACGTAAATGCAAGTGCATTTTATTATATTATAGAAACAACATCCTCTTCATTCCTACCAGATTAATGTGACAATGCCGTCATGCCGGATGGGTAGTATGACACGGTGAAAGAAATTATTGATTTTATCAGATGCATACCATACTGTTGAATTATACTATACCAACCGAGCGACCGCCGCCATTGGCACACGGATAGAAGGTGTCGTGTGGTCAACACAAAAAAAACCCAACTCTGACCATTAATATCAGTTTTCTTGGGCGGGGCTACTACCTATTTACTAAATATTTCCTAATTTGTCCCCACGAGGCGGAGTTTGAACCCACAGCTTCACAGAAAGATCCTCACGCACCGGGGATCGAACCCGGAGCCTCTGGATCTGTAGCCAGTAGCTATGACTACTGGACCACACAGAGGCGGTCGTCGAATTAAACTACCCACCATAAAATTAGAATCCATTACAAATTTATTTATCACGGTTTTTTTATTTACAGCTGCAAATAAAGTTTCAATCGATACAATAAAACAAACAAAAAAAGCGTGTTTGCTCATTGAAGCGTTATAACGTGGGGTCGGGGATTAAATCCTGTACCAACTCTGCGAGGGTGGGAGCGGTAATTCCTGGCAACACTGGGGGGGGGGGGGCCCCGGCCATTCCGGGGACNGCCGGCCATTCAGGGACATTATTCTGGATACTATTTGAACTATTTGAAACAACCAAACGATGGGTCGAGGGGTGCAGGATAAATAACACTCCCCTAATGATGCACATTCCATAACGAGCCATGCCTTTGCTATCATAAATTACAGCACAATGAGCAACTTCTAAATCCTCCCCCTGGCCGAGCTTCATGAACGGACCTAAGCCTCTTAGGAGAACTACATGGCACGGCACGATAGAGGGTTAACACGAGACATGTGAGATTACATACACGTTATATAACATATTCAATATTTAATACTTGGAAGTTCTGCGAACAGTAGACCTCGAGCTTAACATGTTTTTTTTTAAAAGTTAAGGGGGGCCGCCTCGTTAAGCGAGAAATTGCCGCGCAGAGGATCATTTCCGAAGAAAAATTTAATTTAACGATACATTATTTCAAAATATGGTTGACGCCGAAACAAAGTCGAAAAATTCCAATAGGGCTCTTTTTCTTTAACAACCCTATATTTTGAGTTTTATTAATAGAAATAGATGTGTGAAAATTTAACGTTAGACCTAGTTCTTTTAACGAATTTTTAATCATATGACCTATGAAACTAGGGCTTGATGAAAAAGTGCTTTAGATCTAGCCTTCCTCTAACAAATATAGCTATTTTTTTATTGGCTCACAACATACTGTTTTAATATATATTTTGAGGACTAGCAGCGATCTTTCCTCTTTACCTTGAGATAAGAAGTTAAGTAGCTTTCACCTATTTCTGATTGACGGGTTGATATTTTTAATATAGTTTCCGTCAAAATGTGGATGAAAATTATCAGCATGTTTCTGACCAGTTAAAAATTTTAAACTTTGAGTTTAAAGTCTTAGAAAAAAGAATTTAATGCCGTTTTAAGCGAAAACAATTTCTGAGACTAACTCAAAATGCTAGAAACATAGATCTAGTCTTCCTCTATTAATAAAGGCTTGATACGACCATTCATTACACCACATTATTTTTAAACTCATAAAAGTAATATAACGATGGCTTTATACTGTGATTTTATCACGTTTAGTAAAAATACGTGTTATTCAACAATTAATTACAATAAATAGTAAGATAGTAATTTAGTTTTATAAGACAATGATTTTATCTGGAAAAGTATTATTTCTTTAAGTGCCTTCTTAAGAAACTTTAATTACTCTAAGTACGCCCCAGTGTACTAGTAGTCGGGGGCGAGGGGGGGCGGGAGGGGGATCAAATCTCTTGACTTTAGAGAACTTCAGTTTTATCATAGATTCAGACGTTTGTGCGTTGATCCTAAAAGCCGGGTAGTACGAAACCTTGAAGTTAGGCATGGTAGCGTGTTAATATATGTGATGTCCTAGGTTAAGCTAGTTGTAAGTCGTGCGCTAATTCAACCTCACGTTTAGAAATTTCACCATGAATTCCCCAATGATAGTTAGTAAAAATATTCGCCTATTACATGCAATAAATTCCACAAAACCAGTCCAGCATAAAACCCACCTCCACAATGTTTTATTAAACGAACTCTCCGATATATGGAAGGTCCCCCCCTCCCCCTTAGTACCATGTGAGGGAGCCACAAGCACCCACCACCTCCCAGCGGGATCATTATCATAACGAAGTGACGTAATAACGTTATAATCCTGGCCCCGGTGTACGTTATGTGCTAGTTTAATTGCCCCATTAGACCTTATTAATGTGCCCAAACCATCTCTAGAGGAACTTGACACGTTCCAATAAATAGCGGTGGGAGATTTGGGAGGTTTAAAATACCAGCCGACTGAAAACAATGGCGGTCCTGCCACTAACTCATCCGATTTTTAGTCAGACACAAACTACATCCGATGATTATATATATTTATAGCCCCGCGTCTTATTACCTGTTCAAGTTACACACATATTGTGCACTATTTACACTAATGTGTTAGGGATAAGTAAGGCTGTATTTAGAGGAAGTGTACCCGCATATTCGTGGAGGTAGAGTGGAAAACTATTGATTTTTTTATTTGTTATTTAACGTGCACTCTCTGAACCGACTTATTATATCAGCACACGAGAATTTCTATGAGCGAGAGAGAAAGTACCTACTAATTTTGCCAGGAAAAGTATTTTCACGTACCATCCAGGGTTCCTTTACCTGCCTCAATCGACATGGGACCAACAGATTTGCTTTTCCTCCGAAGGAAGTTGTGCTACGTATTGTTATCGCTCAAGATGGGTTTGAACCCGCGAACTGTCGGGTCCTGGGGCGAGCACTTTACCACAAAATTATTAAGTAAAAATCCACTCTCCGTACACTCAAGAGGGATTCGATCCCTAATCTCTCCATCATATGAAGTATAGTCTGTTGCAAGAGCGACTCGACACCTTGGAACAGAGGTGAGCAGAATATTTGTAAATGTAGCCACAGATGTGGCGAATAAAAGGTGGAAATTCGCCACACCGTGTAAAACTTGAGAAATAAAGGTTTCCCAATCGAACGTTTAAAAACAACCCATTGTTTGGACAAGTGCAATTCGACTACTCGGTTACAACTTACCTCGGATATAAATAATGAAATTGTTGTTCCAATTGAAACCGTAGGACAATTTAATGCGAAATTTGAACATCCTTTGGTCTGAAGGAGGAGATGAAAAGAAGTGTTGATAAAGGAAGTGGAGGGAAGTAGTGGATGGCAGTGACGCGTTCAGAAAGCGGACACGCAGGAAACATCCAGCTACAAGCACACGCCGTCAGGAACAAGTTTATTTTACTGTCCGAGCTTCAAACTCAGATTCGCCACAATTTTCATGCCCAATTAACCACATGTGGCGATTGGCGAGAGGGTTGTTCACTCCGTATTTAGGCCACCGAAGCGGCTGATGATTATATTACTAAATGTCAATTAAAATTTTAACGTGTCCTATTAACAAATATAACAGAATAAGACTTACAAAGTGACTTAAAATATATATATAAACCCCACGTTGATGGTCTGATGAACCAAGGCGCCGCTCTCGTAATTAACCGAATTGCAGGTGCCATGGTTCGAATCCAAGCTTGGTCTACTGGGGCGAGGGTAGGGGGTGTTTACTAGATGGTCTTTACCTCTCTCTCTCTCTCCACACAAATACGGATAAATATCCTCTAAAACATCCTCATATATATCATTAGCGTTGTTAAATGCGAACGGCCCGGTCTAGAATAATATCCGGCGGGGAAGAAAGCATGTTTTACTTGGCGTCAAAAACAAAATTTTTGACAAAAATTCTTATAATTTTACAATTTATTTGCGTCTACAGATAATAATTTTTTTTATCGAGGTGGCATTCTGGGAATTCGTACAGAGTTTTAATAACACAAAACCAACCTTAAATAATTTTAAATAATGCGGTTTGCGTGTTGACCCCATAAAATGTAAGTTAAGACTCGACGAATAAAGATTATTTTCAAAATTAAAGTGTCTCTGAATGTATTTTTTTAAAGGTTTTTATTATATTCTACGCTCTAAGGGATGATCAATATGATAAGGAATAACACCGCGAAACTTTCATTCCGAGTTTGTATATGGCCTTGGAAATATGCTGGAAGACGCTATCACACTATGCGTGCACGATATTTTATACTACGCTTATAAAGAAAATAAGGTTGTGACTTTAATAAACACGTGACACATTGTTTTTATAACAAGCAGTATAAAAAAGTAAGAAAGCCGCAAAAGATGAAGTACTCTCTTTTATCTTAAACGTTAGTCAAAATGTGGGTCAAACGGGTCACGGGAAAATGACCGGACATGCTCGCCAATTTTTGGACTAGTTAGTTTAAGCACCACATCTTACTAACCGTTCGGGCTAAACGCCTATGTACTAAATTACAATAATAGCTTAGGAATTAGGAAGGTTTGATTGAGAGAAAATGAACCCGCATTTGCGAGGAAGGAGAGTGGAAAATCTTTTAGAGAAAACCACCTTAAGTGCACCCGACCGGGATCGAACCCCGATCTCCCCGTAGTCAGCAGTCTAACCCAACACGAGAGTAGCGCGTTAAACCATGTGGCCACCGAAGCGGGGTTTTGAACTAGTTGACATCAAATTTTGGTCACAACTAAGATACCTATAATAGTGTTTTTTTAGTCCCACGTCCCACTACCCGTTAGAGTTATATGTATGTGTACTGAGTTAGAGAATGTGTTACAAATGAGGAAGGTTACAATAAAGAGGGAGTGTACCCACGTTTTCGTGGAGATACATAGAGAAAGACAGAGAGTGTAAAGGAATTCAGGTAAAAGACACCCACAGTAAACCCGACCGGGATTTTAACCCAGGTATCTCCATCATTGATAGTTCTGTCTATAATCCTTCTATATGAGAGTCGGGTTTTGAACCTTGACTTCTCTCTAACTGACAAAACCATACCAGGAAGGACTTTTTTATAAAATACCGAGATCTATTTTGCGATCAACATTAGTAACATTTTATCCACTTCAGTGGCCGCATGGTCTAAGGCGCTACTATCACAGTAGATTAGACTCCCAATGATGGCGAGATCAAGGTTTTAATCTCGGTCGGGTGGACTGAGGGTTTTTTTTTCTTTCAAAAAGATTTTTCACTCTTCCTCCAAGCAAACGTGGCTACACATCTTATTAATATGACTTTCCTTATCCCTAAAACCATTAGCGTAATTATTACATATCGTATAGCTCGAACGGGTAGTAAGACGTGGTGATAAAAAAAAGGTATTACCTTTATTACTAAAGTGATGCAGATCATGTGACTTGACGTAATGAAAATGTTTTAGTAGCTTTCATAACTGTCAAAAAAAGTTTTTCCTCGTCTACATTTGACCATAGAACGGCCAGCGTAGTCCTGTATTCAGGATATATTTTATCTCGAGGAAAGGACAAAACCATAAATAAATAACACGATTCTTTAGGTACCCAAACAAAAGTCAATCAAGTCTATAAAGCCCTTTCGAACCCTTTCCCGAGAGGCTTAGGCCGGTCAAATAAATGTAGACAATCGTTAATTAAAAGTGAGTATACAATAAATAGTTAAGCCATGAAAACCGTTTTGGATGTGAATTAAAACAGTTGAAACTACTTATAGAAAAATTTAATATAGTGATGCAAAAAAAAAAAATGATAATTTAAGTTCAATTCATTTTAACCAAACGAAAAATATCCCCATCCTACACAAACTCTCAATTCATAAAAAAAATAAAAATATTACCAACACAATTTTTTCATCACACTGATAAAAAAAAACTGAAGCTATTAATCTCCTACCACTTTGATTAATGTTTTAATGCTATCTTTATTCTCATTCGAGAGCTTGTGCGGGGAATTCAATGCCTCACATATCGCATTACTCTCATGAGGAATTAAATCAAGCTCCCTTCAAGTCGAGTCCTTCCATTTAAAGTTCACCGTGCGCGCCACTGCTCATTCGTGATAACCCGAATACAAGTCTCTCGCACACACACACTCGGCAAAGTTCAAAGGGGCGCGCCAAATACAAGTCCGCCATATTAATTCTACTCATGGGCGCCGACTGCGGGAGTGTTTTGCATACTAAGCACCCCCAAAAATATTTTCAGGGGTGCTCAACCCCCCTTCCAATATTTCAGACTTTTTAAAACCTTAATATTAAGGCGCTAGTTTTATATTGGATATCGCGCTGCGAACAGTGTTTTCTATCGTAGCAAATGGTAGGTGCTGCCCTCTGATATGTAAGAAAGCGTGGTCAAGTTGGTAGCACTGGCCACTCGTGAATCGACAGCCTGCCGCCATTTGTCAACACGTTTCCACTAAAGTTTGGTTAGTGGCAAGTACTCGTATAGTATGGATTATTTTCGTGTTATGCATATTTGTTTTCCTTTATTAAATTTATTTTTATTTTATTTTATTAAACATACATTGAGATTAATAAATTGCACCTTAATTTTGAATATTATTTTTAAAAATACGGTACTTGAAAATTTGCAAATTTTATACCAGCCCCAGCCTCTTTTTATAGAGCACCACCAATGTGTTTAACAATTCAGCCCCTATGCTTATTTCCACCCCATTAAAAATGTTAATATGCCCCGGTTATCATAAATAAGCAGAGTCGAACTTACCAAGAGGAACCTCAGAGTTGTGTCTTACGGAGAAAAGCTTTATCTTCGCTCTCTCTCAGTTAACTGTTGCCAAATCTCTTCGCTCTCTCTCAGTTAACTGTTGCCAAATCTCCTCGCTCTCAGTTAGGTCTGAAGGTGGTGTTCTGGGGTAAGAAGGAGCCATTGGTAACCTCGACTAACCAGCGTTGCCAAACTTGTCTTATATTTGAGAGGATATTGACGACACGAAAACGATAAAATGACGACGCTGTTTCCCAATAGTAACCATGCAGTTCCCTCAGAGATGATATCCAGTGTAGAGAGAATCGGGACTTAAAATACGGATGGCATCAGCCCACAAGAAAACTATACCGACCGAGCGGCCGCCGCGTGTTAACGAAGATAGTGTCAACATTTGCATATAGAAGGCGTCATGTGTTCAGCACAATAAATCCTACAGTCTTAAATTTCAGTTTTCTAGACCCGAGCCACTACTTTTCCATTCAAGTAGCTCCTCATTTGTCCTCACTAGGCTGAGTATGACCACGTTTCAGACCAACTGCTTCACAAAAATTCTGGAATCCACGGGGATCGAACCCGTGACCTCTGACCACAGAGGCATTCAACCACCAAGGTGGGGTCTAAATATATTTTACATTTACGGAAATATACAATCAATGAAAGTTGGTGCCGTATATATAATCAAGGTTTGGAAATAAGCCAAGCAGTATTATCTATCAAAACTAGACTCTTTCATATTTTTTTTAAATAAATGCCAAATTTTAGAATTGTTATAGTTTTTGTTGTTGCAAGTTTCTACCTTCAAACTAATGTACAATTGTACATTTTTATGTGTATATTCAATCAGCCAAGCCCTCCCTGTTCTAGATTAGCAAAATTTCAACCATTATTATTATTATTATTATTATTATTATTTACAATTAACCACATGCACCCTCATTTCATGACGACACAAATACAGTAATAATTACATTCATTATGTGTACTGAACGTTGGTCACTCAGTTAATTAGGTGCTATTATTAATTTCGATATTAAAACAGCAACCAGATAAAACTACAAAGTGAAAGCCAATACAAACACGTAACTAATACTAATTAATAGATTTAATATCATATTTACAGGGTAAACCTGATGTAGTAGAAACCTTTTTGATTGGGAATTTTATCAAAATATAATTGTATCATTATAACCATACGACTTTATACAATTATTTCTTTTGGCTTTGAAATCGGATCTACCTTAAAAAAAACTTAAAAAATACAACAAAACCGCACTTTTTACTTTCCTATATATAATAATTTTTGTTGTTGTGTGAAACTGTGATTTTAAACACATTATTAAATTCAGGCTGGGCCTTCATATATCGAAGTCAATGGTTCCATAAATGAAGTCGATATATAAAAACTTCGATGTATAGATACGATCTTTTTTATATATGATATTGTGTAGTCTATCGTATTGAGAAATATATCCTAATCAATGCACTCATTATAAGTGAATATTAATCACATAAAGTCTAATTATAAACAAACAATAAAAATGTGTTGAACATACCTTAAAAAAAAGCACGTAGGATCTAGTATTCAAATGCACCAACATTTGTTTGAAAAACTTTCTAATGTCTTGCTGCACATGATGATGATTCATCATAAAAGTGTTGACACCAATCAAGTCCGTGAAATATATCGTCAGGAACATTTTATACGAATTGAAGACCACGACGTATTGTGTTAGAAACGACCACTTTGGAAAAAAGAGCGGGAGGGGAGCATGAAGACAATACCACCCCGCTAGACGACCCATCGGCTTTGCAATTACCTTGACCAAACATTTCTTTATTTCTCTTACGGCATCTCCAATAAGTTTTTCCTCATGTGTTTTTCTTATACCATTGTCATTGAGGGGGGGGGGGCGTATCCCGATCCGTCTTGGAAAAAAATTATATATATAGTTTGTTCAATAAATAGGAACAGTTTTCCTATGTAGTTTGTGTTACAGTAATTCAACAAAACTTCGATACATGGATAATTTCGATACACGAAAGTTCGATATATGGAGGTCCCTTAATTTCATACAAACTTTTTTATGAGATTCTGACCGTTAAATTTTAACTTCATTTTACTAACTATATAACTATTTTTTTAAATGCATAGAATTGTATTACTGGCTGAAGAAAAGACGTAACCTTAAAAAGGGAATGTAAGGATAAGAAACGCAAGAAAAGGGCGGTATTTTTATAATAAACTTTTTTAGTTAAAATAAATAAAATCATGCTCCAATAGAGTAATTTTCTTCACACGGTGGTATCAACATTTGTTGAATATCTGTCTTAAGGTGTTATTGGAATTTAATGACAGCTTGTTTATCTCTTATTTAAAAAGTTTGTCATTCAATGCCGCTATGGTCATGACAGCTGATATTCAACAAATGTTGATATCACTAAACTCTAGGTTTCTAATGGAGCAATATTTAATTTATTTTGGTCAGAAAAATGTTTTTCCATAAAAACTGCAAAAAATACTTGCCTTTTCTAGAGTCCGCTTCTAACACATCTTAAAAAGATAACATTATCATATAAACTTTTTAAGAATAATAATATTTAGCACTGCGTCTTACTACCCGTTCGGGTTATACGCTTTAAGTATTGATTACTCTAGTGGATTAGGAATTGGGAAGGTTTAATTAGAGGAAGTGAACCAGCATTTGCGTGGAGGGAGAGTGGAAAACCATTTAGGGAAAACCACCCTCAGTTCACCCGACCGAGATTCGAACCTCGATCTACCCGTCCTCAGCAGTCGAGCTCAACACGACAAGCGCGTTAGACCAACTACGCCACCGAGGCGGGTAACTTTTTAAAGAGAATCTGACAGTATATTAAGTTAAAATTTAACTATATATTTTTTAAACCCATGTTTAGAATTGTATCAGTGGCTGAAAGAAAAATGAAACCTAAAAAAAAAGGTGTTGTTAGTTTAAGGTCACTGAGCCTAAAATCCACGAGTGTATCACTATTATTAGTCCGCTATTCGCGTTTATGGTGATCGTAATAGCTTTCGTGTCGATACCTCGTTAAACTCGTATAGTAATAGACTACCCATTATCTGCGCGAAACACCATCTCACTGATAATGGCGGATTACTCTTTTGAGCGTGCCTGTTATAATACACAGGTACTTTAATAATTTCTTATTAGTGATATAATAAGATCAAGATAGAAAGGTTCTTTTTAAAAAATACATGAAGTTTTTTTTGTTCTTTTAGTTTGCGGTTACCCGCTTCGGTGGTCGTGTGGTATCAGACAGTGGTTCTCAAAAGTTTTCCCGCGAAGGATGTCAGTCTGGCCCGAGGTCCCAGACAAGGATATACCAGATCCTCAGTCTCTATCAACACTGGGGTTCACTAGTGTCAATACTCGGTGATAGAGGTAGTTAGGTGACCTGGTGGTCTAGGGGTAAGGTGTCAGACTTCTATGCTGGCGGCCGGGGTTCAATCCTGTCCCGGCACAGATTTATCTGATTGCCAAACCCTTCCTTCACCTCTGACAAGACATCTTGTGAATGTGGGGAATGCCAGGCCTCACACCGTGGTTCGGATTCCACGTTAAACTGTAGGTCCTCCATTTCATCTGTCAATCACCCTACCATTACACATTAGCGTAAGTGTGTACAACTCGAACGGGTAGTAAGACGCGGTGATGATGATAATAATAATAATTCTAGATCAGACACAACATCCAGTCCCTGGCCGTTAATATATCATTGTGAAAGGAGAAACCCACAATTCACCAATGATAATTTTTTTTCAGCCATGCCGGGATTTGAGCCCTGGTCCCTTAGCTAAGTATACACACACGCTACGGATTGAGTTAAGGTGTTTGACTATATTTAGCAACTCTTGGAAATGTCATTTTTTTTATATTGCTCTTCCTAATGTGTTGCTACCTCAGATGTGTTGTCTTAGGTTAAACTAGGTTCAAGGTAGGAGAGTGGCTCAGCATTTTGTTTATACTTTATAAAATATTATACGCTGTTTATACCAAAAAATGAGTAAATCAGGTATCACAATCTTAGTTGAACATAAGTTTATGATTTATTACTAATACAATGGTATAAGACGTGAATCAGAAATAATATACAGTGGCATGCAGTGGATTGTCGCCAGGATAAGCAGTGCTAGTCTAAACTGTACCTTTGAACTGTTCTCATCACTCAGTGTGAGGTTTGTAAAACAGAGACAAAGTATGATTGGTCAAATGACGACAGAGTGCGAGAGAATATATTACAGGTACAATCTAAACGCGCTCTGATTACTCTGGTAGTACTCCACGACACGACACTGATAGTAAGATAAATACTAGAAAATGTATTTGTCCGGGTAAACAAGTTTGGTCCCTGTCCGGGTCATACGCATATGTACAAGTTACGATAATGTTCTAGGAAAAGGTTGAATCTAGGGGAAATGTACCAGCATTTTGCATGGGGAGAGGGAATGTAAAACCGTCCTCAGAACATTATTATTATTATTATTATTATTATTATTATTAGCACCGCGTCTTACTACCCGTTCGGGTTATACGCATTTACGCTAATGTGTA
>CABFVX010006171.1:0-31291 GCA_902151425.1 Timema shepardi
TCCACCGTGGTTCGGATTCCACGTTAAACTGTAGGTTCTCCATTTCATCTCACAATCACCCTACCATTACACATTAGCGTGAGTGCCTATAACCCGAACGGGTAGTAAGACGCGATGCTAATAATAATAATAATAAAATAATTTGTTCTCTTATAATGAAGTGTACTATATATAATTGTAACAAGTTTGGTGAATTCTCTGTGTAAGACTAAGGGCCGTATGCGAGAACTTGACTAAGTGGATGCTATGTGGATACTAGCATTTGCTTGCATCATCATTGAGCGATAGTTTGCTTGGGACCACACTATCGGTCCACTAAACATTCACTATACATTCTTACATACCACCCTAAGTGCTTCTAGGATCAACTGGTGGGTAGAAAGGTTAGAATAAACACATCAAGTTTATCTTGGACTACCCGCTAGACAAAGGAGGTATCTTTGTTTTTTTAAATATTTTAAAACTCAAATTCTAAGTCGGTACTGAGGGTCGCAAGTTTACAATCAATACATTTATTACAGTTTACCTAAAAGCACCAACTTAACCTACTTTGTTATAAATTATACCTATTTATTTTTATTTCAGCCGAGCTTGTGCGAATGGTCATGGCCTGATCCGGAAATATGGTTTGAACCTCTGCCGGCAGTGCTTTAGAGAATATGCTGGAGACATAGGATTCAAGAAGGTATTATAGTTTTATGACAAACTTGTTCTACTTATTTCATTTTCTCAATTTTAATTGTAGGGCTATAGACAAAAATAAAGATACTTGCAAGCTACATTGTAATACTTTTTAGTGTTAAAGTTAAAGGGATATGCATAAAAAACTACCATTCTTAACACACAACTTTTTTATATTCTATATGGACAATTTAACTTAACTTCAAATAAAAAAAATGACCTCTCACAAACCTGTGGGGTCTTTGGTTATGTCTTCAATACACAAATGCAGTTGGTGTATGAGGAGTTATTCTGAATTCACTATAATTAGAGTATGTGTGACAATAGCATTACTCATACTAAGATTACAGCGTGAAAACTTCATTAGGGGACGTTGGATGATTTGTTTTATCGAGTGTTTAAATTAACATCCTACCTTTGTGTTTGGGAGCAGTGAACTGGGAAGTTTGTGATTAAATGTAACGATTTATTGATGTCATGTAAAATAAAAAGTATAGCAAACTATTCTAAGAGAACCTATAAAACTAAACTAATTTAGCCCCTCTTCTTCCATTAATTTTTTTCAAGGGCCTTAGGATTATTTGGTGGAAAGAGGTGTTGGGGGTGGGGTGGGGGCAGGGTTAGTATTCGAGAAAAGATTTCTATGAAATATAATCAGGCATGTACAATGGTCCATACCCTAGAGTAGCTTGAGTTAACTTTATGAAGAAGGGGAGACTAATGTCATTTACAAAGTATAGTTATTTAAAAATAAATATCGTAGTTCTGACTTTAATTTGAACTATTTTGATAATGTTAGTCAATAATTTTTAAACGTAATTATTAAAAACAATATATTATATAATAAAAATAATGTAATCCAAAATGTGCCGCCCGTAAAGCCACAGTCTCTAAGCCCGTGCCTAGTGGGCCTATAGTGTAAATCCGCTTCTGATTAATTCTGGAGATAGGCCTACAAAGAAGATAGTAAAATAAAATTGAGCATTTATGTATGACGAGGGTGAATTTAATATTAAACATTATATTAGTCTTTCTGGTTACACAGTTATTTAAAAAAAAATTAGGTAAAACATGAATTTATAATAATGTAACAACCCAATTTTATCTCAGTCTAATCTAAAGAAAAATCTATAAAATATCTACGTTAGCATTTTCTAAGAGGGGTCAATCCACATCAAGCGGTAAAAAAAAATATTATTAGTTGCTTGACAATAAAAAAAAAAGTCTACATTAGATGTTTACAGTTTAAAACCCTTGCTATTTTATTTTTATTGACACTGGTTTTAACATGGCAATCATTTTTGTACCACGGCGCACGGCATTTCCAGCGTTTATAAGTGTTTGCGGTAACCTCATTATCTCAGCTGTGGTAAGTCCTAGGACAAAATGATGCTAAGCACATTATAGGCTACAACTTGGTCAGGGTATACGACCCTATAGGCTTCTAAAGATATGTCTTCATCATCAATTTCAACGCCAAAGTTTTGTATTGCAATTCAATTGCTAAAAATGTCATTTTCGGTATCATTTTAGGGCAGAAGGCAGGTTATTTAAGGATTGAAATTTTTTTTTAGGAAGTACAGATGGAACAATAGTCTGTTATAATTTTGTTGATGTTTTATTGTTTTTTTTTGTGTTTTTTCCACTGGGTCATAAAGATGTACCTTTTATCAACTTGAGGGTTCATTATCTCTGGTGGGCAGTTATTTAAAAATATGAAATTTACACAAATTAAAGTACTGTATGTTAAGTAACTGTAGTTAACATTTTTATTTTGAGATTCAAGTGTTTTAAGTGATACAGCCCTGCATAAGTCATAACAAATTTAATACTTTGTTAGTCTAGACAAAATAATAGTGAAATATATATATAATATTTTTTTAAATATGGTTGCCTTAGTTTTGAAAAAGAATTAAAACAATTTAGAAATTAAATAGTTTTAATTAAATTATATTTATTATTATTAAGGAACAGTACACGAGGATGATAGATCACGCGCAAATTCTGGAGTAGGCGTGGCACTAAAAGAGATAATACAAATAAAAAAAATTGTTCATTTGAATTTAAAAACTTATTATTATCCATAGAAAGATTAATAAAAAACATGGGGGGATAGTAGGGTGTGATATACTTTTGAGTCGGGAATTTTAGGAAATGATCGGGGAAGAAGTCTGTAATTTTATTGGTCATGTTGAGTAGATACCCTGGTTAGTGTTTATGGTTAAGAGTGCAAGTAAACGTGATTAAATGCTAAACAATTCAAAAATATGTTTTGATTGTTTTACAGATTTGTTAGAAGAAAAGGTGTGTTTGGGTTTATGAACACCAAAGTTAATTTAGGGTACTTATTACGAATATTTGAAATAGTATCACAATAAATTATTATTTAGAACAAGTTGAGCTATAAAATATTCACATTATTATATTTATTATGTTTTTTTGACAGTTTTGAAATTTCTTCACACATGGTGATTCAGAAATATTGTGTGAGCCCCCATACTTTGTCCTCAGGTGGCATATTGAATGAAGTTCTAGGTCCAGCTGGGTGCTAGAACTTCACATAAATATTTTGTTTGCTAAATTAATGTCCACAATGACTCCTAGCCACCACTCTTCATTTTATATGCAGGTGATGTAATTATTCCTGAGAGCTAGTGCGACAGGGTGACCTGGCGGTCTAGGGGTCAGGTGTCTGACTTCTGTGCTGGCGGCCGGGGTTCAATCCTCGGTCCCGGCACAGATTTATCTGATTACCAAACCCTTCCTTCACCTCTGACAAGACATCTTGTGAATGTGGGGAATGCCAGGCCTCCACCGTGGTTCGGATTCCACGTTAAACTGTAGGTCCTCCATTTCATCTCACAATCACCCTACCATTACACATTAGCGTAAGTGCGTATAACCCGAACGGGTAGTAAGACGCGGTGCTAATAATAATAATAATAATAATAATAGTGGGACAGCTTTCATTACAGGAGACTCTTCATACTCTTCTGACCTGGATGTTAAATGGCATATCATTATACTTTCTGAAATTGGAACGTAGCGATGAAATGCCTGTTTCCCAGGAATTTGTCAAATCTGGTTTTTTTTTAACTCTTCTTGACGAGTAATTATTTCTTCGTCTTTAACATAGATTTATTTGATCTCCTTTATATTTTGTCTGCAATACACATACATATCTTCAGGGATAGTAATGTGATTATTTACATTCCTTTGTAGACTTGCTTTTGTCTCCTCTTGCTTCGTTGTTCCTTCAACACCATCACATACATTCTGCCTCTGTGATGAGAAGAAATTCCATTCACCGGCTTCTTGTTCTTGTACTGGCTTGATGTGCCTTCTGGGAAATAAATTATTTTACCCACACTGTGAAATGTTTCCTTAATGTGGGTTTCAAGTGTGTTTGGAACGTGTGCGTTGCTACCATGTTGTGGTCCAAGTTATCACCAATCAACAGGGCTCGAAAGTTGATGTCATGTATCTTTTTTCTGTGAAGTCAATCACAATGTTAAATTGTATGACACGCTAATATCGAAAACATCTTTTTTATTTGGCATTTTTAGGGTTTTTTACAGTTTAAGGTATTTTTTATATTTCTTAGAGTAAAAAAAATTGAGTCCATCTATTTTGTTTTTAGGGGCATTTTCCCTTTTTTTTAGAGCATTAATACTCTATTTTTAAGTGCATTTTTGTTTTTTTAAGGGCATCAACTTCAGGGCCCTGCTAATCCCACCAATACTTTGTTAGAGAAGCTCATCATTTTGTTTGAACAGTTTCGTGTCAGTTTACCCAGTGGTAGCTTTGTTGCTCATCTTAAACTAAAAAAAAAAAAAAAATTTTTTTTGCTAAGTTTGAAAGAATAATACATTTATTTTCAGTGAGTCACATTTTCTTTCCTCTCAGGAATTGAATTTGTTTTGCCATGAAATAATGAGTGTTGTGTAAAATAATTTTTTCAATAAGAGACTTCAAAAATTATTCTGTTGGTTGAACAACAGTGATCATTTCTGTCTGCCTGGTCATTTTGTTCAAATTGATGCAGTCTGCCTGGTCATTTTGTTCAAATTTATGCAGTACATCTTGGAGGTCTCCCCTACCTAGACAATTATCGTGACTATTCATGTCACAAACAGGAATCCCAAGAAGGTTCTTGTAGTTGATGCTAAGCTTTGCCCCATCGACCATGAGCTTAACAATCTGATGGTAAATACAAACGCAAACAGTATGAGTTTCTGAGGATCCGGCATTGACATACCACTTAGGTCTGAGCTCTATAAATTTTGATCTTCCAATTTTATAATTAGGGATTTTTTGCTTTGAACTCAACAAACAGTCTTTCTAGCTTGGATGGAGTCAACAATACTCAACACTTTCATAAAATTTACAAACTCCATCGTTGGTTAAACGCCAATACCCTTCTTCCTTCCTAGCTCTGGTAGAACGCCCTAGTCTTTGGCTAGCTCTCTTGTCAGTTTCACTAGACGCTCGGATACATTGAACTTTGTAGCTCTATTGTCACGGGTCCAAATTTTGGTTGCAAGGTAATTATTTTTACTTTCTTTGTCTGCCACACCATACGTCTCTTTGTTTCAATATTATTTCATCAAACTCATTTACACGGCCCACATTTTATTCAGAGTCTTCTATTACCTGATCAAATGAGGTCTCTAGATTTTTTTCTTAATGCATCTGAAACTTTCCCTATCTTTGCTTTTAATAAATAAATTAAAGTCTGTTCCTGGTGAATCATAATGCCCTATTTGTTACAATTAGAAAATGTTGAAAAAGAGGATGAAGAGATGGTTCCTTTTACTAAGAGCTTAGAAAATGTGGACTTTACTTATACTTTACTTGGGGGTTCAATCCCCGGTCCCGGCACAGATTCATCTGATTGCTAATGCTAAACCCTTCCTTCACCTCTGACAAGACGTGTGTTAATCACTATCATTTAATTAAAACGATGCCCATGGGGAACAAAAAACTATCACCCTCTAAAGTGAAGAAAATAAAGGTTATGGGTAAAAACTTGAAACAAAACTCTAAACAAATAAATGAAATAGCTATTACTTGGTGTTAGAATTTAAATTCAATCTATATTGAGTAAGAGACAAGTATTTAGATTAGCTAACAATATATACATCTTTACTCCTAATAAATAATAATAATAACAATAAACACATGTTTTCTCATTAATAAATTTATATTAGAAATATTAATAGTTTATTTCATGCAATGTAAGAACTAGAACTATTAAGTTTGTAAGAAAATGTTTTCATAGTTTACAACACTAATAAATATTTTATCGAACAATTATTCAATGGATATAAATCGTTGGGTGCGCGAGGTAAGTTTCAGGATCATGTTTGGTTGCTTGTAGCTGGAAGTTATGGGTTCAAATCTCAACCACGTGGACCGAGGGCTGTTCTTCTCTAAGTGTTTATCCATGCTTCCTTCATGCAAATGTGGATACGCTTACTATAAATATGCATTTTCCTTAGCTCTACTCCGTTATTATAATTAAAATGTGTTTAAAACAGATGGATAGTAGCAGGGCCGGACTAATGACAATAATTGGTTTGGTGTTAAACATATTATTTTGATATCATTTGAAATTTTATTGCGTGGGTAAGGAACGGGTCCAACTACTAGTTGTATGTATTTGTTTTATTTAATGTGCACTTTCTGAACCAACTGATTATATAAACACACGGGAATTTCTATGAGCAAGATCGAAAAGGCCTAACAATTTTGCCGGGAAAGGTATTTTCACAAACCTTACAGGGTTATCTTACAAACCACAATCGACATGAGACTGATGGCTTTACTTTAGCTCCAAAAGAAATTATGCTATGAATTGTTATCACTCGAAAGAAATCCTTTGACCCTGGCGGGGTTTTAACCCACGAACACCGGGCCTTGAGGCGAGTACTTTACTCCAAGACCAGTGAAGTCGGCCAAACTGCTACCATTATTATATGATTGAATGCTAAAGTATAAAGATAGCAGCACTAATGAGCGCGTAAACTGGAGGCAAGGCTCATTTAGTCTAGCCTACTAACAACGGAGAGATCTTGGTTCAACTCACAGCCGGCCATTCTCGAGATATTTTTCTAAATGTAATCTTTTTGTTTCTATATGCAAGTACAGGTACATTTCACCTACATTCTACCTTCATCACCTCTCTCTTATTAGCGGGAGTAAATGTGTGTAGCCCAAACGGCTAGTAAGGCAATGAGCTAAAAAATAAAGTCGAAGATAGTCTAGTAGGGCCTTATCTAAGGTGGTGTGCTCATTATAGAAGCCAGGGAAAACCTCACTAAAATGTCAAATAGCTATTTGTGATAACTTGTATACTTTTTTTAATCTGCTTATTGTTCTTCTCATTTAAAAAAAACTTTACATGAATCAACACATTGAGGAGCTTTGAGAGTAAAATCACCACTCCTATTTTGGTTAGAAAAGATATCAACTAAATAATGTCAATAGATTTATTGTGTTTGTTTATTTCAAGACATTATTAAATATTTTATTCCTATAAGCTCATTCATTAGGCAAATAAATATATTTATGGTGCTGATTAGGGCTAATGTTAAAGGGGGTTTAATTAGTGAAGAACTTTTTAATAACGGCTGTTCCCATAAGCTACAGGATTTAAAAAAAAAAAGTATATTGACTTAGTGTTAACATTTATGACTAATTCCCCTTTTTAATTTATTGTTTTTCAAACTTGAGTGCATTTTTATGTATATAAAATATCAATTTTATGTTGACAACTACAAATATGTTTTATGTTACATACTTTTTTTGTTTTGACAAATGCTGTGCATTTTTATTTTGCCACTATATGAACGTCACTGTTCAACGCTCGATTTATTTATCTGAACATAACATAATAACTTTCCAGATAGCTAGACACCCTTTTGTGACTAAATATTATATTGTGTTTACTGGGGAGGGGGCTAGAGAAAAGAATTATTTCAAATAATGGTTTAGGGTGAAATCATCTCACATGTATAATTTACTAGCAGGTTGATCCATTCTTTGTACAATATCAAACTATTCAAATTAGGACGTTTAACATCCGGCTGGTAGCACTCATATTATTCCTCATTGCACAATACCAAGCTAACTATGGCAATCATAATTTAAACTTCACGCTCAGCTTTTACTCATAAAGTTGAAATTTTAACACTTATCTTATTCTCTGAAATAGTCCCCCTACCTTTTCCCCAAATTTCAATATTCTACCAAAGTTAAAACATCTTTCTTATTTTAACCCCCTCCCCCAAGTCCTGGAGTACAATTTTGAAATTCCTAATTTTGTAAATTTTCCTTGTTAAATGAGGTGATCCTTCTAAAGATCCTCAAAATTTCAATTTTTCATCTTATCTCGAAGGGGCTTGGATTTTTCTGAAAACACACCTAAACACACTTTATTTTTTATATATTACTAGCATGAAGTACAGCTTTGCCCGGGAAAATAGTTTAGGGTAACTAAAAAGATTAAAAAGGGTTAAAACTAAATCAATTTAATTTTCAAAGGTAATATGTTTTAAATAAGGTTTAAGTGTATAAAAGGGGTACTAAGGGAAGTGACAAACGGACAAACGACATTGTGAAACCCATGTTTTTGGGTTTCAGGGGGTCATGAAACGTTGACATTTATCGAAATCTCAAGTTAGATTTTGTTGACAATCACAATACTAGTAGATATAGATCGTTCCTTGTATTTATTTTTGTTATTTTTAAACAGTAAATAAGGTAGTTTTAATTCAATATTTATCTGGCTTTGGCCTTGCATACAATATATCAAATCTAGTATGAATTTGCTTTTTTTTTTCAATAAGAAATTTAGGGGTTATTTTAATGTGTATAGCATTTATCTCTTTTGAAATATGAATTGTAAACCTGGTTTTGAAAGATATATTATGCACTCGACACATCTTTAATGCTCTTTATTTTAACAATCACATAATTAATGTATTAATTAAAATAGTATTGAGTTTTGGGGGAGACCAATTCCCAGTTTTCCCTCTCTCAGGTGTGCCACTGATCCCTCTCTCTCTATTCTCTTTTCAGTGGCATAGCTTCAAATTGAGGAAACACTCAATAGGCTGTCATTTATAAATTATCAGAACTATATGATATCTATTAAAATAACTGAATATTTTGTTTTTGCTTAGGAACATTTTTGACAGTATTTTTATTGTGATAAATTAATGGAAAACCATCACATTATAAACTTTTCACGTAAATTAAAATGAATAGTACAACACAAGCTTACATACTTTCCCATATAGTAACTAGCCAAGAGTTGGTTTAATTCCATTTTATATTACAATTAGGGATCGATTGAGTATTGGACACCCTTCGCTTATAAATTGTGGGCAGGAGGAAGATCGCAAACCAAACATATGTGTGCGTGTGTGTTCAAATATCATATACACACACACAATTATATTTTTAATTGTTTAACTGTGTAGGAATTCCCACCATTCTATTACCAATGAATAGCTCTTAGCTCAGGCTTGAAAAAAAAACTGGCTATTTAAAAAAGAAGTTGGGCTATATTAGGTTTTATTGGGTTTGTTGTGGTGTGATTGAAGATATTATGTATGTTATCTAATTTAACCAATCATTATAACATATTAATTAGTGCCTAGGCTGTTACTTTACAAAGAAAATAACGTCTAGGCCTAACAATAATATCATATTTTATAAATATTTTTTTTTAAGGAATTACAAGCAGTAAAATTTGGTTCATAGAAAAGAATATTTTAAATTTAAATTGTATGTGTATTCTTTAAAATATTCAATGCCAGTTTGATCTAGTCCTATGTTAGTATGTTTAATTCCATTTCCAATTCTATCTACATTTTAATTTTAAGTAATTAATCATATTTTAAATATTAAAAGGGAAAAAGACTAACTACTTTCAAAAATTAATCAAACAATTGCTTTGTATTCAAAATATGTTTTTTTAAGTGGGTATTTTTAATAAAACTCATGTGGTTTTTTTTGGGTTAGAAAGAATTATAACAACCCTGTCTTAGCTACAGTAGCCCCATGGCTTCTTTGGTGCTGACTGACAGCTCACAATTGACAGCTGATGGCTTTGAAACGTTGCCAGACCAAATTATGTATCCCTACACCGAACCATATGATCTGCAAAAACATGTGTTTAGCAGCTGTCAGTCCTGACAGTCAAAATTTAGATATATACCTAAATGTTGACAGTTTACAGCTGACTGAAGTCGGCTGTGAACTGTCAGTCAGCACCAAAGAAGCCACAGGGCTACTGTAACTCTACTTGCTTTAATCATATGCAATTGTAACAAAGAGCTATTGCCTTCATATTATTTATGTTTACATTTTTATCTTTATTGTTAACTTATATGATTGACGTGACTTGATCTAAAATTTATTCAATTCTATTATAAAACTACTTTTTCAATTACACTTTTACATACCGTTGTTTGAAACTTGTAAACAATAGGAAACCCCAAAAACAACATTACTCAATCATTTAAGGAAATCTTATAGTGTTAGATTTCATTTCAACATTAGTTAATCACTAACTTCCTATATTTAATAATTAGTATAAATATTTTTAAAGATTAGACACTTTACAAAGATATTTGTTTATTAATAAATAAGGAAGTGTTTAGTTTATCATTGGTTTTATTTATAGTTCTTTCCCTAACGCTAAAGGACTGGACTTTGTAAATACTATGGGAATTAGACACACATGGAAATGTATTAACTTTTTCACAATTATTTTGTATAGTATTGTAAAATTTTACTTAATATTTATATTTTTATTGTCTTTAGGTTGAGTATACTCTAATTTTGATCATAAGAAGATTAAATGACAGTCATAAACGTTAGTAAAACTATATTAATTTATTCATAACTCAAGTAATCTGATTTAAATCTTTAACTTTCGATAGATATCATAAATAGGCCTACCTTTAAAATAATACTCGAGTAAAATGCCATCAATTTTAACCACAATTTTTTGTTATGTATTTATTTGTATTTTCTAAACCTGTTCTTCCTACAAGAATGAGAGTATACCTGACCAAATGTGGGGTGGGGTGATTTTCCACTTTATAGTTATCACATTTTTTTTTTTTTCATCCTCAGAAGAATGTTGGTACATTTCCTATAAACAATTATTCTTAATTTTAAATTATTATAAGTAGAATCCTTGTACATAATGTTGATAAATAATATACTATATTATATAAGTGTACAAACTGAAAGAATGTTGAATGAGAACTACTACAGCTATGTATCATTTTGAAATAGAACCCAAACATTAGCCGAGAAAAATAGAGGAGAAACTAACCTTCTCCTTTCTTTTTCTCGGAATCTATTTTTGGAAAGAATGTATACCCGCCAGTCAGTCAAGTCAACTCTACAAGTGACAAAATGTATAGTTGTACACAAGTTGAATCAACAGAGGGGGAAATGGAATTGGAAGTTCTCTACAAGCATGAAGCGTAGTGGATTTGAAACAAAATAGAATGTATGGGGGTTCTCCATTAAATCCCGTACCACTACACCATGAACACATTTGTAGCACCATTCATTTGTCATAGTACCTACAGAAGACTGTCTCCGTGTTTGGAAAACAATTCTACACGTTGAAACACAAATCAACCTTTCTGTATCAGAGCAACAAGCAGACTTAACAAAGTAGAGTTAAAACTTCCCTGAGTGCTTGCACGTCTGTGCCTGCCCATGTAAGATAATTGTTATTTGACAGTTGGTAACACTGAACTTACATTACTTATTATAATGTTCTGTGACCTCGACAAGATACATTCTCTCAAGTGATTTCACACTGTACATTACATATTTGTTGATAGTGAACTGGGTTGTTTTGTATTTATTTAATAAACCATAGAACATGGTGTCAGAAGTTAAGAAATCAAGAATGGAAGAGAATTAATCATCTGTCAGTTACTACATAAATAGTCAGTTCGCGTTTGTTGTTGAATAATTTAAAGCTCTAAAATGGCCGACGTCACAAGGTCACCCAAATTAACAGCTACGTTAGCGATTAAGCCGATTGACTTAGAAATTACGAATTTGTCTTATGTGTGGAAAAAGTGGTCAACACAGTTCACCATATTCTTATGAGCCACAAGTCTGGAAAAAGAAAATGACTCACGCAAGGTCGCTTTATTTTTGCACCACCTAGGCCCAGATGCTCACGAAGTGTGATTCTTTCGACCTAGGCATTGACCAAGTGAAATGAAATGAACTAGTCCAAAGGTTTGATGAATATTTCACACCAAAGGCCAATATTTCATTCAAACGTCACAAGTTTTTACTCGCCGTCAGCAATAAAATGAAACATTAGAAAACTTTGTCACGGCTTTAACAAATCTCTGTCTTTTGTGTGAATTTGGTGATTTACGAGAAAGTTTAGTGAAATATAGTTTCACTTCTGGTCTTAGCTACTCTTACAATTACATAAAACAACACTTAATTGAAGAGGGTCAAAATACTTTAGATAAACATTCCGGTTTGCCAAAACAATGAAAATGTCCAAACTTCAGACGTCCCTGCTTACTTTAAGTAATTCATCAGCAAATCAAGATTTTGGGGGAATACTGGAAAAGGTTCAAATGATGAAGTCACCGCGTCACTTTCAGGGTAGAAGTCCAAGCTTCAGAGGAATTTCTTCAAGACAAGAGTCGTCAAGTCCAAGAAGGTCTAAATGCACTCGATGTGGTCAGTTACACCGCTACAAATATCCAGCAGCTAGGGTAAAATGTAATTTTGTAATAAAATTGCTTACTATGTAAAGTTTTGCTTAAAAAATAAGTCTCTATTTAAAAGTTTATCACTTCAGTCCACTGACCTATTTATAGGTTCATTATTTATTCGGGAAAATAACAATGTAAATTCACTAACATGGGACATAACTATTATAATAGAGGGAAGAGGTCTTTGTTGTATTCTGGACACAGGAACCCAGACTGATGTAATGGGTGCAAACACAGAAATCTAAATTTATCAGAAAATAAAATAAACTCTACGTTTACTCGTGTCCTGACATTTAGTATTATTATTATTAGCAATGTGTCTTACTACCCATTCGGGCTATACGCACTTACGCTAATGTGTTATGGTAGGGTGATTGTGAGATGAAATGAAGGACCTACAGTTTAACGTGGAATCCGAACCACGGTGGAGGCCTGGCATTCCCCACATTCACAAGATGTCTTGTCAGAGGTGAAGGAAGGGTTTGGTAATCAGATAAATCTGTGCCGGGACCGAGGATCAAACCCCGGCCGCCAGCACAGAAGTCTGACACCTTACCCCTAGACTACCAGGTCACTGACATTTAGTAAAGCATTACTTCATGTAAGAGGTGAAGTTGATTTAAATTGTCAAATCAAAAACAAGGAAATTATTATAAAATTCCATATCATTGAGATGGATTGTAATACAATTCTAGGTCTTTAAAATTTGCATGGAACTTAAATTAGTCAAGAGAATTAATAATGTTACTTTTGCAAATATATCTGAGAGTCAAACAGAGCCTAATCAATCATTACCAAATAATATTAATCTAGGGTCTTGGAAATATAAACAGGTATTGCCATTTATCTATAAACGAATAAGTCCAGTTGTAGAGCCTGTCAGAAGGATTCCATTTAAACTATTTTCTGAACTAGAGAGTGGACTCAAACACATGGAACAGTTGGGTGTTATATCCAAAGTGAGTGAACCAACACCGTGAGTGAATGGTATTGTTCTGATTAGAAAACAATGGTAACCTTAGGATTTGTTTAGATCCATGTAACTTGAATAATGCTATTCTCAGGTCAAACTACCCTTTTCCTACACCTGAGACTGTCAAAGCCCAATTAAAGGATGCTAAATTTTCCTCAACATTAGATGCCGATTCTGGATTTTGGACCCTCCATCCCTGTTGATGAGGAATCCTCAAAATTGTGTACATTTATCACACCATTTGGTCGCTTTAGGTTTTTTGTTTACCATTTGGAATAAACAATAAACTCAGCACCTCAGATTTTTCACTCAACTATGATTGAACTTTTTAAGGCATTCTTAATTTAACTATTTATTTTGATGATTTGTTAATTTATGCATCTAGCCAAGAACAACACAATTATATCTTAAAGCAGGTTGATGAAAGAGCTAGATCTGTAAATTTGAAGTTTAATTTAAGCAAATCACAAATTTGTCAAGAAAAGGTCACTTATTCACTGGAAAAGGGATGCGACCAGATCCGGCCAAAGTAGTCGCTATTGTTAATATGCCTAGACCCAACAATACTCAACACTTAAGACGATATTTAGGTATTCTTACATACTTGTCTCCTTATATTAAAGATTTTTCTGAGGAAATTAAGCACGTGAGAAATATTAACAAGATATATATAACTTGGCATTGGGATTATTGTCATGATGAAGAATTCAATAAGCTTGAAACAATAAATACAAATACACCTGCTTTGACTTATTTTGATCTGTCCAAAAAACTAATTTAGTCCTGTAATTCATCACAAAGTGAAGTAGGAGCTGTCATTCTTCACAGTAATAATCCAATTGCATATGCTTCCGCTAGACTTACAGGAAGCCAAAGTAACTATGCACAAATAGAACAGGAGCTCCTTGCTATTGTTTTTGGATGTGTAAAATTCCACCGGTATATTTATGGTCACAAAGTAGTTGTACTCACTGACCATAAGCTGTTAGTTCCTCTATTCACCAAATGTCTCTATAAAGTCCCCCCACGACTTCAAAGCCTTATGTTGAGAATACAACCTTATAACTTGAAGTAATTTACCAACCAAGAAAGCGAATGTTTATTTCGGCTACGTTATCCCGAGTTCCACTAGTGGACGCAGTTCCTGAGTTGGATGAGAATGTTAGTGTACATGTCAATCTGTTAATCTTAAACCTGTCATTGTCTCCGGAAAGGCTGGAAACCTTTCAAGATAAAACAAGTAAAGACCCCGTCTTAAAAATTTTATCAAATAGGATGGCCTTCAAACTGAGTCATGTCCTATTGAGGTTCAACCCTATCAAAAATTCTTTGATGAAATCTATGAAACGGATGGAATAATTTTTAAAGGGGAATGTATCATTGTTCCACAGTCAATGCGAAAAGAAATGTTAAAGATTATTCATGAGGGTCGTTTTGGGATAGCTAGGAGTCTAAAGCTTGCAAAAAGTTCATTATTTCAGCCAAATATTGTTAATAATATTAAAAACATTGTCATGTCTTGCTCTGCTCGTCAACTATTTAGTAATAATAATGGTAATCAGCCTTTAATGCCACAAAGTCAAAATGTTACCCTGGAACAAAGTTGGAGTTGATTTTATGGAAATAGTGGGAAAGAAATATATAGTCTGTGTGGATTATTTTTCAGAATATATCGAGATGTTTTTAATTAATAGAGGCTCAACAGCTCCAATAGTAATACAGGAACTTGAGCCAATTTTTGCTCGTCATGGTATACCAGCTGTTATGGTTTCTGCCTCGGTCCCGGCAAAGATTTATCTGATTACCAAACCCTTCCTTCACCTCTGACAAGACATATTGTGAATGTGGTGAATGTCAGGCCTCCACCGTGGTTCGGATTCCACGTTAAACTGTAGGTCCTCCATTTCATCTCACAATCACCCGACCATTACACATTAGCGTAAGTGCGTATAACCCGAACGGGTAGTAAGACGCGGTGCTAATAATAATAATAATATGGTTTCTGGCCACCATTTAATTCAAATAATTTCAAAAATTTTGCTAAAACTTGGGATATAGAACATCTAACTTGTAGTTCACATTACCATCAGTCTAAAGGGCAATCCATACACTCAAAAACATAATTTTTAAAACTATTGAATCAAATGCTGATCCATGCCTGGCTCTTTTACAATATAGAACTACTCCAAATGATTGTCTCATTTCACCCTCTCAATTGTTAATGTCGAGACAGTTACATACAATACTATCTATTGTTGAAACCTAATTGTTACCCAAGCTAGTTAACACAAATTATTATAATGACTGGATAACCAAGCGAAACAACCGAATGGCAAAATAGTATTACAAAACTGACAAATGTCTGCCAGATCCTAAAATTTATGAGGAAGTTTTGTTTAAAAAAATCCAGCTGAAAAAAAAACGGTCTAGAGGCCAAGTAATATAAATAGGTCCACAACCAAGAACTCTGGTAATTGACATTTCCAATGGTGTGTATATATATATAAGGAATAGGATACACACGTAAAGAAATTTAAACAAAATGGGAATAATGAAAAACAACAGGATGTTTGTGACAATGGTTACTATAATGTATGCAAATTTCAGATTTTTAAATAACTGCCCACAAGATATTATTAAACCCTTAAGTTGACTTTTTTTAAGTACATATTTATGATGCTGTATAAAATAAGATACAAAACTCTCTTCTAGCAATTGTAACAAAGACTATTGTTGCATCTGTACTCTGGAAAAAAAAATCCTTAAATCAACTGCCTTCCGCACCTAGAAATAATCCTAAAAATTACATTTTCAGCGATTGCAGTGCAAAACTTTGGCCTTAAAATTGACGATGAAGACATTTTTAGAAGAATAGTTTAACAATTTTTTTGCCTATAATGTGCTTAGCATCATAGTTTTTGTAAATTTGTTCTAAGACTTAACACAACTGAGATAATGAAATCACCGCAAACCCTTACAAATGCTAAAAATGCTGTGCACCATGATACAAAAATGGCCACCATGTTGAAACCAGTGTTGATAAAACTAAAATAATAGTGGTGTTAAACTGTCAACATATAAGGTTAACAGTACACAAAATTTAACATTAAAAAAAATGGTCACGCAACTAATGTTGGGCCACTTGATATGGGTTGACCTAAAGTTATAAATAACATTACCTCATTGCATTCGATAAAGATTAGACCAAGTGTGACTGAATATGGCTAGGTGGTTCAGGCTTGTTTTTAGAATCTGTTTCTGCAAGTAATTTGACTAGAGAAAAATACGTTAAAACTAGTTATTGATTTATCCAGTTTTATCATAGCCAATTAAAAATTACATAACAATTTTACTAGACATATTTTTCAATTACGAGAAACTTCTTGGAACTTTAGTTTTGTATCAATTGGACCCTTCGTTTACCCTGAAAGATGTCAAGACTACCTTTACAGGCTCCACTTTGGGTCATCTTAAAAGCTAGGACCAAACTGTAGTTATTGGTCAAGGTAAGATTTCGCTATTTAGGCTAAACAAAATGTACATAATTCATTTTAACATAAAACCTAAATTTAAGTCGGAGGAAGGCCCAAGTCGGATAAGTTCATCCATTGCAAGGCTCAGCTAGCAGACATCCCAAAACATTTCGAGCAGTAACACTTTTAAGTCTTAGCATTGGAATTACCATTCCTGAAAAGTATTTGAAAACATTTTCCACCCAAAATTACCCCCCATGTAATTTAGCTTGATTGTTATAACAAATAATTGTGTAACTTCTCAGTTGTTATAATGATTCTATTCTGCCCATAACTATTAGATACGCTCAATTAATATAGCTCTAAACAAAACTAAATAAATAAGAGAAATATTCAACACACCACTGTTTAGACAATACTAGTATTGTTTTTGGAGATATTTGTTTCTCTTCTTTTACACTGTTAAAAGTTAATATATTCCTTCACTTTGACAAACTGTGTGTCTTTGTTTTTTCAGCTGGACTAATCTTCTCGCCTCTGCTTCATTTGGAATGTCACTTGCTGACTGATGGCTGTGTATCACACTAGCAGCGTGTAAAATGTCATTTTTACTTTTCATTTGAGCTAATAAAACAATATCTAAAACCTGATTTTTATTTTATAAAAGCCCCATTGCCTGAAACAAAACAATATTTAATTAGCCACATTATTGAAATATATTTCTAGTTGTATTGTTTTTGTTTTATTAAACAATATTAGCAACTGACACATTATTATTATTATGTCTTACTACCCATTGGGGTTATGCCTATTAATATTATATGGTTTAATTGTCACAACAAGAAACAGTGTAATGTTTTCACTTAAACCTCGAGACCTTGTTATGTTTCATTTCTGCTTTGAATTGAAAAAGTGGACTTAGCACACCCCTAAATATTAGAAATGTCAAACTTTTATTCCTTGATAGCTGGATCAAAATAATCTGATATTACTATCATAATCTTTTATATCTATTTTCTCAGCTCTCAAATCCAAGAGAGTGAAAACACACTGGTATTAAAATGAAACCGCCGTATTCAGAACGAGGGTATTTTTCATTGAGTTATTTACTCTTTCATTTTAGTACTGGCAAATCATAATTGTAGGAGTGATCTTGCTTTAATTGAATAGGTGACCTGGCGGTCTAGGGGGTAAGGTGTCAGACTTCTGTGCTGGCGGCCGGGGTTCAATCCTCGGTCCCGGCACAGATTTATCTGACTACCAAACCCTTCCTTCACCTCTGACAAGACATCTTGTGAATGTGGGGAATGCCAGGCCTCCACCGTGGTTCGGATTCCACGTTAAACTGTAGGTCCTCCATTTCATCTCACAATCACCCTACCATTACACATTAGTGTAAGTGCGTATAACCCGAACGGGTAGTAAGACGCGGTGCTAATAATAATTTAATTGAATATGGCTATTTGTTTTTTAATTTGTAAATACGGTATCCAAATAAAGCTTATAGAATAGACAACTAGCGTCAGAGCTGCTGAGGAGCTCAGTAGACAGAGGAAGGAGAGGGATGGTATACCTGTGTAATGAGATATATGAGAAAGGCGATTGGCCAGATATTTTTATAAACAGTCGGCATACCATTCGAGAAGAAACGAAACGCCAAGAAATGTGGTAATACCGAACCATAAGTCTAATTGGCATGCAGCCAAGGTGCTGCTTAGGACGATTAATAGAAGAATTTATGGAAGGGTGGAAAGTTCAATTGGAGACGAGCAGTATGATTTTTGAAGATTAAAGGGGACAAGCAATGCCATCAGGCTGCTGAGAACTAGGAAAAATATATATTTAAGGTAGAATTGTGTGTGCAATGGTCATTGATTTAGAAAAGGCCTTTGATAGAGTGCAATGGAAACAACTTTTAAGCATTTCAAAAAGTAGAGGGATGGACTAGAAGGAGAGGATGGTTGCAGATAACCCGAGCAAAAGCTCTAGAGTAGATTGTTAGTGAGGATTTGAAAGAAACTAGGATTGGCAGGGGAGTTAGACGGGTTGTTGTCTTCCCCCTACCTTGTTCAACATCTACCTAAAGGAGATATAGGAAAGTGCTTGGATGGGAAAAGAAGGGTGTGTATTGGTGGAAGGAGGATATATTGTATTAAATTTTTGGACAACTCGGTGTTATTAGTGGAAAACGAATGGGAACTGACGATGATGCTGAAAGATTTGATTGAAGCTTGCGAGTAAAGCAAGCTACAAGTTAATTAAGAGTAAAACAAAAAGTATTGTCATTGACATGAAGATTATGATTGAAGGGAAGAAAATCAAGCCTGTGTCAGTTTTCAAGTATTTGGGAAGCTGGATATGTAAAGATATGTGATTCGGCCAGAATGTCAAAACCCAAACTGCCGTAGCTAAGGTAGCATTCTTTAATAAGAAGAGACTGATATGTGGCCCCCTGTATAAAGGGTTGATGAAGAGACTGACAAAGTATTGTTTAGAGTGTCACACGGGCTGGAGACGTGGACATTAGAGGAGTAGAGCCTGGAAGTGTTTGATATGTGGGTGTCCGGGAAGTCAAAGATAAACTGGCTGGAAGGGCTGGAGAGAGTCGGGGAAAAGAGCAGGATATTACAAACTGTCAAAAACAGGGAGAAAAATTGGATTGGACAATAGCTGAGAAGGGAAAGTATACCGAGGGAAAGAGGACATAGGGAGCACAAGATAATGAATAACATCAAGTTAGGAGTTAGTAACAGACGGATGAAGAGGGAAAGAGGACATAGGGAGTACAAGATAATGAATAAACATCAAGTTNAGGAGTTAGTAACAGACGGATGAAGAGGGAAAGAGGACATAGGGAGTACAAGATAATGAATAACATCAAGTTAGGAGTTAGTAACAGACGGATGAAGAGGGAAAGAGGACATAGGGAGTACAAGATAATGAATAACATCAAGTTAGGAGTTAGTAACAGACGGATGAAGAGGGAAAGAGGACATAGGGAGTACAAGATAATGAATAACATCAAGTTAGGAGTTAGTAACAGACGGATGAAGAGGGAAAGAGGACAGAACTGTGTGGAGAGCCATCAACTGACGACCTGCCATTAAGTAGAAAACTAATTTTAAAAAATGAATGTTACATTGAATGCATATAATAATATGTTTTAAATGTTAGGGAATTATAATGGGGAGTCGAAAAATCATGGTTAAAAATTAAAATTTAATAATTGTTGTTAAGAACAGGAATGGTGAAATCTCTAATGAAGAGAATCCTTGCGATAACTGATAATAGATTCAATTTTCTGGTCATGCAATATGTTAACTAACATGTTTTTTTAGGTATTTTCTCCTAGAGCTGTGTAGTGTGAATGTCTAAGTCAACCTGCTGGATTCTTTAGTGTTTCGACAAGGAAAACAGATAAAACATGGGAAAGTTAAGAGAATTTTTTGATGTGAGGGAAAACAGACACATATCAGGGAATTTAATACAAAGTAAGGAAAATTCGGAGAATTTAAAATACTTGAACAATTCTACACCTAAAAATTTAAACAAAATTGAGAGATCTGGCTTCTCAATGTTAACAAAATAATTGCCTCTAGATGTTTTAACAGAAAATTTTGTGATTGCTCACGGAAGATTATATATTTAGCTGGCTAAGGAAGAGACTCTTTTTCCACCTTGTTTAAACATTATTTAAATTATTTCCGAGTGCATTCCAAAAATATTACCTTATAAAAAATATCGAGGTTTCGGGTTTTGTTAGCATCCTTATTAATTTTAATATGGGCAAGGAAATTTAGATCTTTATATCAAGGAAAAGATTAAGTATGACCATCCTGATATGAATATGAACTATGAACCCATTTCAGTGGTTGAATGGGCCAAGGCTTCACTTTCCCATTAGATTGGACTATCAATGACTAGTAGATCAGGGTTTGAATCCTGGTTTGACGTACTAAGGGTATTTTTTCTTAAAAAGATTTTTCACGTTCCCTCCACACAAATGTGGGTAAACTTCTTCTAAACTCAACCTTCATCATTCCTACTCCATAAGCATAATTAGTGCAAATGGGTAAAACCCACAAGAATAGTATTAGTATTATTATTATTATTATTATTAGCACCGCGTCTTACTACCCGTTCGGGTTATACACACTTACGCTAATGTGTAATGGTAGGGTGATTGTGAGATGAAATGGAGGATCTACAGTTTAACATGGAATCCGAACCACGGTGGAGACCTGGCATTCCCCACATTCACAAGATGTCTTGTCAGAGGTGAAGGAAGGGTTTGGTGATCAGATAAATCTGTGCCGGGACCGAGGATTGAACCCCGGCTGCCAGCATAGAAGCTTTATATTATTGAAGTACAAACATATTAGAATAACCATTTGGATGGGTTTTTTTTTTATGGAAGTGGTGTATGTAGGTCACTTAAAAATGCTTTTCAAACAAGATATTCTTAAAAGGCTGCCTTCTATTCATAAATTAAGATGTCGAACCACTGCAGAACAGATGAAATAAGGGCTATTAATGTCATAGAAGCCATTTTTGACTGCGTTAATATGTATCTCTTTGTAGAATAAAAAAATGTAACTAATATTTTGTATGGCTATTTATCTAAATTATAAAAAAAAACATTTATTAATTTGGTGGCCAGCTATTAAGATACATGAGTGAATATGTTTTTATTTAATTTATAATTTTATGCAGTATAATATATTTTATTGTCACAACCTCAAACCAAAAGCATAGTAGTTATATTAATATTCTTTGTTCTTTCAATAAGTTATGGGAAAGCCTGTCATTTATAATAATTATTATGGTAGATAGACTTTACTCATCACCAGCAGTGCAAATATTTTAAGGGCCAGATTCATAGTCAGATTTAGTACGCCTCAAGGGCGGCGCTACACTAAGTTCATGACGACACCTACCTAAACCAGAATGGAATGGGCCGTTCTTGCATAGGAAACTGGCCCATTCAATTCTGGTTTAGGTAGGTGTCGTCTTGTACTTAGTGTAGCGCCGCACTTGAGGCGTACTAAAGTTGACTATGAAACGGGCCCTAAGTCCTATAAATAATTAGTGGAGCCGAATGTTTGCACACTGTGTTAAATGATCAGTTGTCAAAAAGCAGAACTTGTTCACTGAAAATTATACTTTAACTATACTCTGTGCATATATAAACAAAACTCAAAACCCANTGGGTAAACTTCTTCTAAACTCAACCTTCATCATTCCTACTCCATAAGCATAATTAGTGCAAATGGGTAAAACCCACAAGAATAGTATTAGTATTATTATTATTATTATTATTAGCACCGCGTCTTACTACCCGTTCGGGTTATACACACTTACGCTAATGTGTAATGGTAGGGTGATTGTGAGATGAAATGGAGGATCTACAGTTTAACATGGAATCCGAACCACGGTGGAGACCTGGCATTCCCCACATTCACAAGATGTCTTGTCAGAGGTGAAGGAAGGGTTTGGTGATCAGATAAATCTGTGCCGGGACCGAGGATTGAACCCCGGCTGCCAGCATAGAAGCTTTATATTATTGAAGTACAAACATATTAGAATAACCATTTGGATGGGTTTTTTTTTTATGGAAGTGGTGTATGTAGGTCACTTAAAAATGCTTTTCAAACAAGATATTCTTAAAAGGCTGCCTTCTATTCATAAATTAAGATGTCGAACCACTGCAGAACAGATGAAATAAGGGCTATTAATGTCATAGAAGCCATTTTTGACTGCGTTAATATGTATCTCTTTGTAGAATAAAAAAATGTAACTAATATTTTGTATGGCTATTTATCTAAATTATAAAAAAAAACATTTATTAATTTGGTGGCCAGCTATTAAGATACATGAGTGAATATGTTTTTATTTAATTTATAATTTTATGCAGTATAATATATTTTATTGTCACAACCTCAAACCAAAAGCATAGTAGTTATATTAATATTCTTTGTTCTTTCAATAAGTTATGGGAAAGCCTGTCATTTATAATAATTATTATGGTAGATAGACTTTACTCATCACCAGCAGTGCAAATATTTTAAGGGCCAGATTCATAGTCAGATTTAGTACGCCTCAAGGGCGGCGCTACACTAAGTTCATGACGACACCTACCTAAACCAGAATGGAATGGGCCGTTCTTGCATAGGAAACTGGCCCATTCAATTCTGGTTTAGGTAGGTGTCGTCTTGTACTTAGTGTAGCGCCGCACTTGAGGCGTACTAAAGTTGACTATGAAACGGGCCCTAAGTCCTATAAATAATTAGTGGAGCCGAATGTTTGCACACTGTGTTAAATGATCAGTTGTCAAAAAGCAGAACTTGTTCACTGAAAATTATACTTTAACTATACTCTGTGCATATATAAACAAAACTCAAAACCCAAATTAATGTATTTTATAAATGTTAGTATGAAAATAAATAATACCTATACATATTCTCTTAGTTTGACTGCACAGTCTAACTAAACTGTTGCATCCTAAGATGCTTCCAGTCATCTAGACATCTAGAAAGAGATTGGGGAATTGGCCACTAACAGGGTTTTTATTCACTGAGAAATAATGAAATTTCACCAAAAAACAAACAAAAAAGTACTGAAATATTTGTGTATCTGGAACATTTTACATTTTCATATCTTAGCATTAATTTGTAGTGGTAATTTTACCTGCCTCACCCAATCCTAGAAAGAAACCTTCATTTCAAATTTCAACGCTCCATGTCCACTGGTTCTAAAGATACACCGATTAATTTTGAAAATTCCTCCCCTTAAAGTTCAAATTTTAAGACTTAATTGGTTGCCTTAAGTTGTCCTTCTATCTGCCCTCCAAATTTAGATTTTTAAAGGCCTCCCCCTCTTCCCCACATATTTCTTAAGTCCATTTAAAAATTCAAGTTTTTCAGATTTTAGTAATGATTATTTGGGGTGGTCCTTTTATATTCTTGCCAAATTTTAATCTTCTTATCTTAAAACTTATTTTTTCTAATTAAGACCCCCACACCCATTTCCCAAAGCCCCATTTTGTAATTTACTGTTTTTTGATTTTTCTGGTTGTATAGGGAAATCTCTCTACCTTCCTACCGAATTTCGGCCATTAAAGACTGAACATTTTAAACGTAGACAATGGAAAAGGAGGAATGGGGGGCTGCAAAGTAAAAATAAAATAAAAGATCTTTTAGAATAGGTAGAAAATTAAAATTTTCCAGGAATGTAGATTAAAAAAATGAGTTAAATAATTAACTATTTAGAAAGGGGTCTGAAAAGTTTGAAAAGCTTCGTTCCGAAGTTATCTTAAAATCTTTTTTTTCGGCATGGAAGGAAATTTAAATTTGCCAAGTTTGTAAAAGGATCACTCCACAGTAACCATAAGAGCTGGAAAGATTTGAACTTAAAAAGGGGGGTGTATGATTAAAAGAATAAACAAAACTTCTAGATATGGAGAAAAATTTGAATTTTGAATAAGTAGATGAGAAAAATCTAAAAATAAACTGGTACAAAAACTAAATAAAATCTTAAAAAGAGGATCCATAAGCATTGCGATAGCGAAGATAAAAATCAAAGAATAAATTAGCACCTTACTATCAGCGAAATGATAATTAAAATAAATAAATCGACCTAGCTTGGTGAACCGTGTTCTTTAGAAAACCATAATGCTAATTTTTCAAAATGTTTCTGTAACAGAGAGTATTATTTACTTATGCTCTTCAGAATTGTTATATTTTATGACAATGCTTTGGTAAATATGGTTTTGTTATTGGGATGTGTTTGTGCACCCAGTTTATGAACAAGCTAATATTTTGTCTCAAATATTTAATTTATTTTAATTTACTAATTAGCATGATTGATTTGTGACTGTCATCGCTAGCTTAGGATTGTACAACAAGGAACTATCAAAAAGTGGGTAGCCGGTTTGTTGAATGTTCTAATTTTATATAATTTTGGTGCTTCTTAATCATACGAAGGACGGGTTAAACCACCCGAAAACGCTATGGTGTGAGCCTGCAAGAGAGCTATCCAGACGAAGTAGCTGCTGTCATTAGCGATGATAGCACCAACCTTTGTGGATAGAGGGTGGCATGTGGTCAGCACAACGAGCCCTCCGGCCATTAATCTCAGTTTTCTAAACCGAAGCTGATACTTCTTTATTCATGTAACTCGTTTGTCCTCACAAGGCTTGAGTTTGACCCCATTCCAGACCCGCTGTCTCACAGATAAATTTTGTAAGAACCAAGGATCGAACCCAGGACTTCTGAATCTGTAGTCGACAACTCCAACCACTTGACCACAGAGGTTAATATATAATACGGTAAAAAATGTACTCCACATAGCTAGGTGATGCTTGCAGTTGATTCGGCATCAATGATTATGAGCAAAGGATTTGTTTGCGTGTCCATTGTTGTGGCTGGTTAATGTTTGAGACCAAGACCAAGACTATACAAGACTTCAGTTTGGTAATACTTTCCAATACTGAACAGAGCATATAGTTTCCTTTAATAAGGTGAGAACTATGCATCGATCCTTCCCTCTGATAGAATTGAGCAAGTACTGTTTTATTGTTTCATGAGATGGATAATTCATCATCATCATTGATGCTTAAAGAAATGGAAGGTTATTTAGATAAAAATTATGGATGGCAATTATTAGTAGCTTGACAAATATGATCAAGTACAGTAGCCCCACAGCTTCTTTGGTGCTGACTGACAGCTTACAGCTGACGGGTGACAGTCAAAATTTAGGTATATACCTAAATTTTGACCGTCAGAAGTGACAGCTGCTAAACACATGGTTTTGCAGATCATCTGGTTCGGCGTAGGGATACGTAATTTAGTCTGGTAACTTTTTAAAGCTGTCAGTCAGCACCAAAGAAGCCATGGGGCAACTGTACATACTCCGACTCACCCACTTGTACGTTTTTCCAGCTCAATGAATGCATAATAATATTTCTTCTTTGTTTTTAATTTTCTCCATGATTTAGATTCCATTTTGAGATTTGAGTCTCGAAGTTAAATTGGAGATTCAGATTAGTATATTATGTAATTTTTTGGTCTAATAGCAATTGTATAGTAAACTGGAGCTAAGAATAAGATTGAATAGGAAATATGCCCGTTGCTTTTTATGGATATATGCTCACATATTATCACACAACCTGTTATATCAAATCTATCTTAGTCATTATCTTTGTTTACAGAACACAACTAAAGTGTTTTCTCCTTTTAGCTAAGTCAGAAAATCTCGGTCGATAAAACTACTGTGAAGTAACCGATTTAATAGGAAAATCTCACCTTATGTTTGAACTAGTTTTTCCTTAATAAAAATACTTTTAAAACCAAAGACTTATGCTTTTTTTTTTAAAGAAAAAATTGTTTCGAATTTGTTTTTAATTAAATGTGAAAATAAAGTTCATCAATTGAAGTGCACCCTCACTTTTCTATTTTCAAAAGAATGAAACCTCACTTAGTTTAATATCAATTAGTATTAAGAGTTCATTGTGAATTTAATTTGCTGAACTGAGTTGTCTCTCTCTAACTACGGTGAAAATACACGTAGAACTATCACATGAAACGTGTCACATAATGAAATATATTAATATGATGGTTGTAAAGTTTACAACAGAGACATTTTTTAAATATTTATCTGTCGACTCATTTGTTTTGAAAGAATTTAAGTAAATTTGAAGTTGGTACAGGTAGTTTTTAAAAGATTAACTTGACAAAACTACTTTAAATAATGAATCATCATCATCACCACCATCTTGTGGCCATCTCACTTTAATAAAATACCTCCTCCATCTTCCTCTCTCGTTCCACCATTCTTACACCTTTAATTTCTTTGATTATTCTCTTCGCGTGAACACTTGCTGTAATCTGCTCCTCCCATTTCTTTCTTAACCACCCTTGCTGTCTTTTTTCCCACTAAATACTTCATCTCCATCCTTCTCTTCGGCATTCGTTCCTTTTTCATCCTCATTAAATGAACAAACCCTTTCACTCCTGCTTTTCCTACTACCTGATGTACAGTAGCCCCATGGCTTCTTTGGTGCTGACTGACAGCTTTGAAAAGTTACCAGACCAAATTATGTATCCCTACGCTGAACCATATGATCTGCAAAAACATGTGTTTAGCAGCTGTCACTTCTGACGGTCAAAATGTAGGTATATACCTAAATGTTGACTGTCAGAAGTCAGCTGTGAGCTGTCAGTCAGCACCAAAGAAGCCATGGGGCTACTGTACTTCCTGTAATTTCACTCATTCACAGATAACTTTATTCCTTATCCTATTTCTCCTTATGGCAGCTAAGATGCTCCTTACAAACTTTATTCCCATAAAACAATGAATACGATATATTTTAAGGACAGGTCCGTCATATCCTTGAATCCTGGAGGACACTCAAGATTTATACACACATATACATACATATGGCTGAAGACTGATTATATTTCGGAACGTCACTTTAATTCCTGAAATTGAATTATAGCAATACACTAACATTTGACATGCCTAATTTTGATTCTTTCTTTTCCACTAACCTAAACTAAACAAACAGCCTAAAATCACCTAATATAAACTTAACTTAACCTCAACCCTAAAATCTTGACATTGTTCAAGAGCAGGGAGGATAATTTCAGCATTATCTGGATAGTAACAGCTTTATCAAAGTTCAAACTTTACCCGTAACATATATGTATATTCCAGACTTCTCGTAATTTATGATATAACAATAAAATCAAGAAGGTTTAAATTTTATTATAGTTAATATTGTCTATTGCGACTAATAGACTAATCTAAAAAAAGTCCGAATCGAAGAAGAAAGTCATACTAATTTGGGCAAGTAAACCTCTTATGCTTGTCATAATTTCAAATATTTATATTTGAGCTGCAGGTTTTAGGGGTAAAATGTTTTGAAATGAATAAAAAGTGGATTTTACCTATCTATAAACATTATTCTTACGAGATATTAGTGGAAACTATCTATTTTAAACCAATATGCCCAAGAAAAATAATGTGTGGAGGAATAATCACCCACATATTCAAGTAATTTCCCTTTGTTGAAAACCGTTATGTAAATGCTCTGAACTGAGACGCTCATAAACACCCTTAAATGAATTGTACATATTAAGAGTTATTATTAGGTGCTGTTGCAAATTATAACTTTGCTTGTTTTTTTGTTTTTAACATTACCTACCCTTAATTACTTCAGTAGACCATTGAGATTAGATGTCCAAGTCACAAGTTTGACTTGGTGATGAGTTCTTATAAGTGGAATTAACTTACCGAATTCTATAAGCGTGCAATTTTGTTTCACAATATTTTTTTTATCCATTCTTCCAATTTTATTATATTGGGCTCACATTTAAATTTGAGTTTTAATAGGTTTAAATTTTAGCACAAAACTATTTACTATTGTGTGATTTATTTTATTGTGCACATTATAAATTTATAATGGTACATTAAATATTATTGGTAACAATAACATGGGTTTAACTTTGTTGGGTCGCGGGGGGGGTTATTAGTTGTCTACCTTGGCCACCGTTGCAACGAGAGCGAGCACAGATCTCTTGGCAGGTCTACAAACTTTCTTATCTTTCTCCTGGCAACACAAATTGGGGAAACAGTCCAAAGATGAGCGGCACGATTTGGGAAACAGGTCGAATATTGGAGGTGGAGGGGTTGTGCATTGCAAATATGCCACTGCGTTCTTCAGCGCTAGAACAAAGATAAAAATAATAGATGTACACAATTCTCATTGTTCTACAAAGAATGAGTGTTAGCTCAAAATAATCTAATCCAAATTACTCATTATCAATTTTATTTCTCCTCTCACATTTCCCATTAGACCTATACAAATTCTTAACTATAGTAATGAGGTGAGGGTGAGAGAGCTATAATTTAGAAGTAATGTACCCACATTTGTGTAGATAGAGCAGCCTTGGGCAAACTGCAGCCAGCAACGTTAATTTGTGCACCCATGCACGAATTAAAAACTTATGTGATTTTACTAACAAAAATTACAAATTATTATTAATAATAATATTTAGCACCGCGTCTTACTACCCGTTCGGGTTATACGCTTTAAGTACTAATTACTCTAATGGATTAGGAATTGGGAAGGTTGAATTAGAGGAAGTGANGGGGTGGGGGTTAGTTAGAGGAAGTGAACCCGCATTTGCGTGGAGGGAGAGTGGAAAACCATTTTGGAAAAAAAACGTTCACCCGACCGAGATTCGAACCTCGATCTCCCCGTCCTCAGCGGTCAAGCTCAACACAAGCGCGTTAGCCAACTACGCCACCGAGGCGGGTAATTACAAATTAAATAAACATAATCAGTGCATTTTTTTGAACAAATGAGCAAACTCGTTTATAATGTTACACGTCTACAAGCATAAGCTTGTGTTTACAGTAATTTTTGTAGTTATATGACTAATGTATTTTTGTGTTAAAATAAAGTTCATTATTTAGTAAATTAATATTTTTGTCACATGCGGCCTGCTAGAAACCTTATGGATGTTCATGGGGCCCTTGGGTAGAAAAGCTTGCCCACCTCTGAAATAGTGTGGAAAATCATTTAGTAAAAAGCATCCTGAACACATCTGGCCGGGTGTCAAACCCCAAGCTCATTGTCATCGTGAAACCAAAATTAATAAGCTTAGCATTTAGTCAGCATGCCCACCAATGCCGGTAATTTTTAGTATCGACGTAATTTTTTTTACTGTTAGCATTGATTGGTGAGATGTTTTCCATTAAAATTCTCCAAAATAATATTCGCCTGCCAATGATTAGACTTTAAACTTTAAAATGCTTATGTCGGCATATATATATTTTATTCATACTGTTTGAAAAAAAATAATTTGTATGTATTTTAATAAATTTGTAAGGAAACAGGAAAACAAAGCTATGCACCGAGTGTCGGGCTAACATTGCGGTTAATCCTGCTCTGGTTCTAGACTAACACTTTGTGACTGCACTGGAATTTATATCTGCTACTGTGCAAGCTGATGGGAAGAAGGTATGAAGAATTTGGAAATAACTTGTTGATGATATTTATGGACGTAGGAATAATATGATCATGTGGATATAAAGTTAATAAAGGTCGGAGTGGAGACGAGTGATCTGAAAAGAGGAAGACAGAGTGGTTCCTAATAAAGAATGTGAACGATGCAAGGGAGTGCCGCTCTCAACATTACTTTGTATAAAGACGTGTTTGCTGATGACTTTATGTAATGGGGGCCGGAAAGGAATAGAAAGAGTAAGAACAGCTACAGAAATTGAATTAAGTGAAAGAATGGGATGGAATTTATTATGGTGAAGTGTGAAGCCGTGGTAATGACAAGAAAAAGAATAAGATCTAATAATCTATAAGCTGTTTGTTATAGAGGTAAGAAATGGAAGCGTGATTGATGTGAAGAAGGATGGTAGATATCTAATAAGACAGAGGGATATGTTTTACAGATGTGTAAGAGGCATGCTGTGGAAAGGAGAAGTGCCCAAGAGGTGCACCCACAGCTACATATTCAGCAGAAACATGGATATTAAGTGTAAGAGAGGACAGTAAAGTGTAGGCGATGCAAATTAAGTTCTTGAGGGGCATGCTTCCTACCACAAGTAGATAGGTACAGGATTAGGAATGAAGTCCGGGTAATAATCGAGGCACAGGGAGTAACTTACATGAAATGGTGGAAATAGCAAGGCTGAGATGGTATGTATGGTCATGTAATGAGGATGGAAAAGGAGAGAATGATGAGAGATAAACGTATGTAGTTAAAAGACCATAAGAGATACCAAGGAGATGAGAAGAGCACATAACAGCAAGTGTCCAAGTGAGAGGAAAAGAGTGGGAACTAAATGGAAATGAGGTGTGTACAGAAAATACCGCAAGAGAGACCAAGAAAAGGAAGAGTAGGGGAAGAGGGGGTACATTTGAACAATTTTTCATTTAATTTTTATTATTCACATCTGACATTACTTTTTTAACTTTTAATAGTATAAAACGATAAGACATTGCTTAATAAACACTATAAAATTTTGTATTTGTAGACAATACACATTTCTAAAATATAAATAAAACCTTAATTAGCACTTGTAAGATGTTCAAAACCACCCCATGCATGGGGTACTCTTGAACAGGCATGGGGCACTTTTGAACAATGTCCTAATCATCTGTTCAAAATAATTCACAAACACAAATGTCATGAGAAGTGCACTTCTATGATCACATTATTTTTTCTTTCATACTACTGAAGTCCACATGAAAGTTTTTCATTGTCATAATACGAGCAGTGCCTCCTGAACTCTCCGGCTGTGGCAATTTCATGACAATGTCACTTCTCTCCATCTCACTGATGTCATCAGTTTCAGGATATGTA
>CABFVX010006172.1:1757-12999 GCA_902151425.1 Timema shepardi
GGGGGGGGGTTCTAGTATTTTTTATAAAACCAATCATTTCTGAGCTATTGGCTTAATCTATTTTTTTAATTAGAAGTCTGGGAAATTGATTCCTGTTCTTTGCTGGACAAAGACGTTCTTCATTTTTTTTCAACGTTTCTATTACAGTGTATATTATTTAGTTTCACATAGCTTAAGAGTGTTTGAGTTAATATCTCAATTTTTAAGTAAAATAGTGAGTTAGTCTGTGCGGTGGACCGTAACGTTTTATTTTCTTCTCTTATTCCCAGAGGAGAATAAAATTCTGAGAGGGGTGAGCGGCGAGTTCCGGGCGGGAGAGCTGACAGCCATTATGGGACCTTCCGGAGCGGGCAAGTCCACGCTCCTCAACGTGCTGGCCGGCTACAAGTAAGTCCCCCGCGGTTGTGGCGTGCCCCTCGTATTTCAACTGAAAAGTACCGGGATACGAACCCGAACGTCAGAAAGCGAAGAACCTACTACAGATGTGTCGATGTGTCCCGACAGGTGCAAAGGGACCGGGGGACAGGTCCTCGTGAACGGTCGAGACAGGGGTAAACGCAGCCTGGACGAGTTCTCCCGTCTCTCCTGCTACATCATGCAGGACGATCATCTCCGAGAGGTGCTCACCGCTAGAGAGAGCATGAGCATAGCGTCCAGTCTGAAGCTGGGCAGGAGTACCAGCAGCAAGGAGAGAGAGGCTCAGGTGAGAGAGACAGAACAATAGCAAGGAGAGAGAGACAGACAGTAGCAAGGAGAGAGAGGCTCAGGTGAGAGAGACAGAACAGTAGCAAGGAGAGAGAGGCTCAGGTGAGAGAGACAGAACAGTAAGCAAGGGGAGAGAGGCTCAGGTGAGAGAGACAGAACAGTAGCAAGGTGAGAGAGGCTCAGGGGAGAGAGACAGAACAGTAGCAAGGAGAGAGAGGCTCATGTGAGAGAGACAGAACAATAGCAAGGAGAGAGAGGCTCAGGTGAGATAGTACAGTAGCAAGGAGAGAGAGGCTCAGGTGAGAGAGACAGAACAGTAGCAAGGAGAAAGAGACAGAACAATAGCAAGGAGAGAGAGGCTCAGGTGAGAACAGTAGCAAGGGGAGAGAGGCTAAGGTGAGAGACAGAACAGTAGCAAGGAGAGAGAGGCTCAGGTGAGAGAGAACAGAACAGTAGCAAGGGGAGAGAGGCTCAGGTGAGAGAGACAGAACAATAGCAAGGAGAGAGAGGCTCAGGTGAGAGACAGAACAGTAGCAAGGAGAGAGAGACAGACAGTAGCAAGGAGAGAGAGGCTCAGGTGAGAGAGATAGAACAGTAGCAAGGAGAGAGAGGCTCAGGTGAGAGAGACAGAACAATAGCCATGACCGACAGGACAAGGCTCAATATTTTGGTTTTTAAAAATGAAAATAAATAAAGAACCTTTTGATTGTAGCTTTACTATATAGTGTAGTACAATATTCATTCATTTGAAAAATGACGCCTAGACACGGGAATCAAACCCGGAACTTAGGCTTGGCTATTTAATCCAATATACTACAATGTGTTATTGTAGTCAGAAAGATTGGACTACCACTAGCGCGTTTGACCCTGACATGGAAGGTCACGGTTTGAAACCTGGCTGGGATAATCGGAATTAGGTTTTTCGTGGCATTGTATGCTAACCTTTATCACAATGAATTCTGGTTTATTTTCTCCTGATTACAATTCATACTCCTCTAGATTAAATACAGTCCAATTTTTATTAGAAGAACATTGTACGACAATTTGTAAAACTAGTAGATATACTTTGGTGTAATGCGCCATTTAACAGTTAGGTGTACTGAGGGTGGTTTTAAAAAAAAAAGTTTTGTACTGTCTCTTCACGCAAATGCGGGTACACTTTCTAAAATATACCCTTCCTAATCCCTAAAACCATTAGCACATATAGTACATTACCGTATAACCCTAACGGGTAGTAGGACACGGTGCCAGAAAAAACTTTGGGATAACCGACCAAAGATTTATCTGATTACCGAACCCTTCCTTCACCTCTGACAAGACATCTTGTGAATGTGGGGAATGCCAGGCCTCCACCGTGGTTCGGATTCCACGTTAAACTGTAGGTCCTCCATTTCATCTCACAATCACCCTACCATTACACATTAGCGTAAGTGCGTATAACCCGAATGGGTAGTAAGACGCGGTGCTAATAATAATAATAATAATATGTTGAATGTTAAATAAATACAAACTATGTTATATGAGGTTTATTTTTCATAGAGGATCTTTATCTTTGTTGATTGTTAGATATGTTACAATGATACAGGAGTTGTCCGATTGTTTAAACTTTAAAAANAAAGTTTCCTCTTACAAAAAAAAAAAGAAGAAAAAAAGTGTTTGATGTTTGTGTACAGATCGAAGAACTCCTGGAAATGTTGGGTTTGACTGAATGTCAGAAAACCCGGTGTGCCCAGCTGTCCGGTGGTCAGAAGAAGAGACTATCCATAGCTCTGGAGCTAATTAGTAACCCCCCCGTGCTCTTTCTGGATGAGCCAACTACGTGAGTACACATTTCTCATGACCAACAGTATTTTATTGCACAATCATAGCAGGTGTATACTGTATAATTATGACTTTATATGCTATAAAATTGTAATTTCACAACTTGTGAATATGTAGAATGCTTGGCCTCCACCGTGGTTCGGATCCCACGTTAAACTGTAGGGCCTCCATTTCATCTCACAATCACCCTACCATTACACATTAGCGTAAGTGCGCATAACCCGAACGGGTAGTAAGACGCGGTGCTAATAATAATAATAATAATAATAATAATAATAATAATAATAATAATTTGTTTGTAATAATTTATTAATAATAACAAATTAATAATTAATAATTAATAATAATAATAAATTAATTGTAATTCATTGATTTCAAATAATTTCAGTTCACAAGATATAAGGGAAACTTGCTATTTTATCCTTTTTAAGGTAAAGTAATTAATGTATGGGGATGAAATCTGGTATAACTAGACATTCAAATAAGGTGTACACAATGAACTATTTATATTATTGATAAAACTATTGTAGACCTCATTGGTCTCGGGGTAAAGTAATCGTTTCGGGACCCAATGTACATGGGTTCAATCCCGACCGGTTTTGACGAATTTTTCCCGACTGTCTCATGTCGACTGTGGCATGTTAAAGAACTCTGGAAGATATGTAAAAATACCTACCCCGAAAAAGTTGGAAGGCCCTTTCACTCTCATTCATAGAAATTGTCATGCGCTGATATAATTAATCAGTTCAGAAAGTGCATGTTAAATACCGCAGGTAAAAAAAAAATTGACACTATCAATGTTTTTATATATTATCATCAATAATTATATAGAATTAATATTAATATATATTATCATCAAAAATAATTAGGACTGGGTTGATAAACCTTTTTGCAGATATTGCCAATATTTTGCTGTCGATATTGCTGGTAACCGATGCCGATAATTTTTTTAATGCACTGTTACCAAAGTGTATAGTAACAAATACTAATATACAAGAAGTATCTGATTTTGCCACTTTTATACTTTTCATGATACTAGTAGGTTTGTCGAATAGTTTGAATTAAAGTTTTATCGTTAAAGTTGGTTAGATATATTTTATTGTTAGACCTAATGCACTCTTATAATAAACAAGAATATACATAATTATAAATAAATTAAAATACACACATGATTACTAAATACGATTCCGTGCAGATAGCCCCTAGAGTATACAATATCACATAATGATACATTATCTTGGAAATATTTGTTGTTTTGATGTGTGAATAAGTTATGGTTATGTAAATAAAATATAGTTTAGTTAATTCACTCAACGGAAAAAATAGAGGGGATATAAAATGTAATATAACTCAAATACAAACCGAAAATTATTTAAATAGAAAGCAAAATGATGAGCGCATTCGCAGACGTAGCTTGTACTGAAAGATTTAAGTAATATTTCATATTAGGTTGGTGTACAACTTGTAACCAATTAGAACTACGTTACTGATAGCTATAATATGTTTTAATTTTTTTACATAAATCCAACACAAATAAAATCATACCTGCCCACCTAATATTGTTTTTGATAGTGTTTAACTATGTTACTTGAGGACATTTTTATCTCTAATATATTTTCATAATATATAATAAAAAAAGGAAGTGTATGCCTGTTTGTATTGTATGATTTTGGTAGGAAGAACAGTAGAAGTTAGTTACTAAAGTTACTAAAACCATTTTAATATATGCATACGTCAAGTCATACCATCTTCTGTTGTCATTTTTGATGGATATTATCAATACCCATAGAATTCCACAAATCATATTGTAAAATAGTATCAATGTTGGCCGCAAATTAATATGTTTGAATTTTCTCTACTGTTCTTCCAACCATAATCAGGGTATATATGTGTTTGTGATATCCAGTCAAATCTACGGCACGCAGAGATCTGAAATTTTTAACATAGGGGGACGGAAGGGGGTCCAAATGCACCTCGAAGCCGGATTTTTAAATTGTTAATTAGTTTTTTAATCAAGCTATTCTAAAAAAATTTTGAAGAAAATATTTTTAATCTGGTTTAGAATTACGTTTCAGAGATAATGTTTCCATTTTAAATCGAGCACCATGGGGGAGGGGGTTTATATAATTCTTATACCACAGTAGGCCACAGGCAACGCCGTGCAGGATTGCTAGTTTGAAATAAGCCTTAAGGTAAATAAAATTAAATAGTTTATTTTGTTTAAAATGTTGGTTTTGCTGTTTATTATAAAATAAGATATCTTAACGCAGAATTAAAAATAATTTGTGTTTGCATGCAAAAGACTGTATTTAAATATTTTTGTTTTAACTATGAAATTATACTTTCATAACTTGAGAATTTAAAATATATCAATAAATTTTGAATTATTGGCTTAAAATATATGCATGATAAGAAACCGATGATCCTTGGCCGATTGTGCCAATATCGGCTGATAAATCGGATTGGTTATCGGTATCGGCACATCCCTAATAATAATATATTATCTATATAAATATATATCAATACTATTATAAATATTTCATTGTGTATACTTCATATGTATGTCTAGTTATAATAAATCTCAACACCATACATCGATTACTTTATCTTAACGCAAAAAGCATAAAATAGCAAGTTTTCTCCCTTATAGCTCATGAACTGTAATAATTTGAAATAATTGAATCACTATTTCTAGCTTATAACTGTGCAATCAGGTTTTGTTGGTCGAATGACCATCATATTTACAATAGACGGAAATTAACTTTAGTACTCCCACTTGATTGGTCGAATGACCAAAGGTGTTACTATCCTGATAGACAGGACTGCAGATGACAGGGAGATCACGGTTCGAATCTCGGTTGGGTGTACAGAGTTTTTTTTTCCCCACTTATGTTTCACCATTCTTCCATCATTCACGGCTACCAGACGTTCTTCTTTTCTGGAAATGTCCTATATTTCAACTCTCTTTCCGGTGTACAGGAGGATTTTCCAAAATTTTCAAAAGTCCTCTATTTTGATAAAATAAATAAATTTGTAATTTTCTAGTGCTATTTGATTTGCTCTTAATGTGATCTCGCACATTTGTACAAATGAGAGAAATAATTTCATTGTAGATTCAGTAAAGGGTTTGTTGTTTTTTATTTTTATCATGTAACACTGCAATCAGTTATACAAAAACTTGATTCTATTCAACCGCCACAAGGATCTCACTAAACTAAGTGACATTAATAGTATTGTAATATTGTTTGTTAGGAGCATACTTATACATGATAAATAAACAACATATTTTATGAGTAAAAATTCTATCATAAATTAAGATTGTAGCTAATAAACTTTTACATCCATTATTTTTTCCAGCCTATGGTCTGGGTCAATTTTTTATTCAAGCCATCTTATTTTACCACTACCGGCTTGCTAGGCCTGTCATAGCTTTATATGCCTTATAATCTAACTTAAGACTAGGACATGCATAATATTTAGACCTCGGCCGTTAATTTATCAATATGAAAGGGTAAACCCATATTTTCATCAAGGATATAAGTTAATAAATCTGTTTTTTATTATTAATATTTCTTATATTTCAAAAATTACTACATATTATTGTAAACTAAAAGTGTAATTGATAAAGTACAATAAATATTAATTATAGTTAAACAATATAAGGGGGGAGGGGGGCACATAGGTTAAAGTAGGCCACAAGCACAAAAAAAAAGGGAAGGGGGAAGAGAACTGCTGCCTATAGAATAAAAAAACTTTACATTTATAAGTTTTATAATGTAAAAGAAATTATGAAAAGGTAAAATTGGTTTATTTTCAACTATTTTTTAAGTGGAATGATGTAGGTACTTCAGAGATTAAGGAAAATGGTTGGAAACTTAATTTTCCTCAGACAAATAAAGGTGTTTTTAATAGGGTCATTAAATACATTTCTAAGATAATTGTTGATTATTTGAGTGGTTTTGAAGCTTCCAAAACTCCCATTCTTATAAAAAAATACTTAACTTGACTTATTTTACTAACAATAAATTTAAACATGGTTTTGAAGGGGTCTGGACAGCTCTTCTTGCTCCCAGTGTGTCGCCTTGTTGAAACGACTGGCGCAAGATGGCCGTACGGTTATCTGCACCATCCACCAGCCGAGTGCGAAGATCTTCGAGATGTTCGACCATCTGTATACCCTCTCGGCGGGTCGGTGCGTGTACCAAGGCAGCATAGTGGCGCTCATGCCCTTCCTTGAAGGGTTTGGGTTACAGTGTCCACCCTACCACAACCCGGCGGACTTCCGTGAGTGAACTTAAGTTCTTCTTATACAAAATTAGCCAAAGCTTTGATATTCGGGAGACTTAAAACATTTTAAATGTTGACCAATCACCTTTGAGGACTAGTTCAGCTTCTGGTCTGGTTAAAAATTGATTTCACAGTGTGTAAAAGTTGTAGGCAACAACTTTTGAGTTTACTATATTTTTACTAATCAGGGATCTGCGAATGCACACATTTCAAGCTCAAACTCAGGCTCACTCTTGGCGGCTTTATATGCTCGATAAATTCAAAATGTTTACACAAAGCTATCTCTCAGTTAGATTGTGTGTCTGGTGGCGGATGTCTTGTGGTTTACTCCCTTCTACTTGTCCGGATGTTGTTTGTTGCTTTCATCGTAAAGAAATATTAATATTACTGTAATCTCAAAAATATTTCTTTGTTTTATTTGATGAAATATAAAAGTCTTATTTTCATTTTAAAACATTATTTTTTAAATGCTGGTCATCATTTGACTTTAAAAAAATATATATGATAACTACTCTAATGGAATAGCGATGAGGAAGTAAGCATTTTAGAGGGAATCTACCCGCATTTGCACGGAAGGGGAGTGGGAAACCATATAAGGAAAACCATCCTCAATAGACCCGAACAAGATTCGATCCCTAATATCCCCCATCATCAGCAGGCCAGTCTAACACGAGAGTGACACCTTAGACCAGTCGGCCACTGAATTGGGTGACTTTTATTAAAATAGTTGAGTCTTAAAGCTATATACTTAATTAAATCTTGGCTCACCTCGCTACAAGGGAGCTTTTTTTAGTAACTCATTCTATCTTAATTCGGAATGAAAAACGTGCTTGCAAACCCTTAATTATATCGATTATATTCATTGTACTTCTTAACTGAGGTGAGAAGGTGAACTTATAGAAGTTTCATTATTAACAGGCAGTTCTACCAAAATTTATTTCATAAATATCTACGTGCTATGGGATCAATCAGTAGGCCCTATTATAATTACTCTACTAATAAGTCTCAAGCAGTTGCTATAATGAAGTTGATGCATTGCTATTATTTTGGTAGTGTTGGAAGCTGCCACTGGCGAGTTTGGAACAGAAGTGTCTACCCTTGCACAGGCCGCGGAGAGTTTGAAAAGGACTGAAGAGAGGTCAACCTTATTGAGATCTCAGTACAAGTATTATGCTACAGGTAATTTTACACACCTACACCAAAGATTAGACTTAGTATAGCTAGAACGGACTGGCCAACTATCTTGTACTCCGATAACTACTAAATGCTACAAATACAAAGCTATGAATTCGTTACCGTCAAAGATTTTCTGAACTTTTTTTTTATTCTTTCAACAATTTTTGGTACAACATTTATCTAGTGCTTGGTTCGAATCTTGGATATAGATCCTAACGGGTTGTGGGGTAAAATTAAGTGATTAGTTGTATAAAAAAAAATAGAAGGGGAGTTTTCAAACTGTCCTCAACAAGAAATGACAAGGGATGTTTGTAACTCTTTTTTAAACACCGGTTCCTACTACGTGCTCAGGTTAATATAAGTCTATGTACTAATTTCATTTATGTGTTAGGGATTAGAAAGGTTTAATTTAGAGGAAGTACACCCGCATTTGTGTGGAGTGTAAAATTATTTAAGAAAAACCACCCTTAATGCATTAGACCATGTGGCCAATGAAGCGGGTTTTTATAATATTAAATTCCTTATAAAATAATTTAAAGAATTTTCACTAAACGCAAACTGATCTTTTTTTTTTCGCACCACGTCTTACTGACAGTTTAGGTTAAATGCCTATGTACTAATTACCCTAATAGGTTAAGGATTAGGAAGGCTTAATTTAGAAGTAAATCTACATTTGGGTGGAGGGAGAATGTACAAACTTTGAGAAAAAAAACACTCTCAGTGCATTCGACTGAGATTGAACACCAATCTCCCCATCTTCGGCAATTTAAACCAACACGATATTAGCGCGTTAGACCACATGGTCACCGAAGCAGGTCAGAAGGATTTGAAGAGGCTATGCATTTTATGAGGTATCAGTAAGCTAGTAGTCTGGGCTTTTAGTAGGAATACAAGACTATATAATATTTAGTAATAGTTTGGGAGGGGTTTAAACTTCCACAAACCCCCATTCCTCCTTCCACTAAGCCCAGGTATGACCTTCTCCATTAACTAATTAAATGAGATATTTTTCAGGAATGTTAACGAACCCCATTTTTATTAAGATGCCATAATTCTGTTGCTAATTTGAAGTTAAATTCTCAAACAGTATATTTTATTGTTTGAGATTTTAAAAATGTGTTTTTATCCAACAAAAATTAGAAATAAATAAAATATCAGTACCTAAAACAATGTTTAAACCTTTTCCTTATGTGGCTATGATGTGGTAAATAAGCAGTTACAAATACAGTCCCAAAAGTAAGGCCCTTTAAGAAAACAAAAACATATTTTGGTGGGGGTATTTATAATATCTATTAAAAGTGACTGCTGAAGACCATATGATTTGAAAGTAGATCTCGTAACTTTACTAACTGTCAGATAAAGGTTCTTTCTACACAAATCGGGCTTTAAAATAAATATTCAATATGATTGTATGTTTTTGTTAGATTTTGAGGCCAGCCTTGCCAAAGAAAAACAAAAGGACCCAACACAGAATAACGGAGCGGTAGTGGACGAAGGGGAAGATGTGTCTATAAGTATCAACAAGCCCGCCTCTGTGTGGGATCAATTCCTAATTATCTACTTGCGTAACCTTGTCATAATGAGGAGAGATTATGTGAGTATAACATGTTTCATATTGCACTGGCGTCGTTAGTAGGGGGAACAGGGGGACCACGCCCCCACCACCCCAATAATGTTTGCAACCGGGGCACACCTAGTACCGTTTAAGAAATGATGATTGTATCCAAACTCTCCACTAATGCGTCATCACCTTGACATGTATCCTTGGCGTTTGCATTTTCAAGGATGTGGAGTGGTGTAAGCCTGTCCGAATTTTCACCAAGGGTGCTGATGCACCCCTCACACACCATTCAAGTCCAAGGATGGAAGCAATATGTCGTTGACACGTCCTTGGTGCAATTGGTTTATTATTCTCGCTTTGTCTGCTAGAGCTCAGAACTTTATATTATCCACCATTTTAAATTATACGGGCTGCTAAAGCAGACACATTCTACAATATAAATAAGTTGATTATTTAAAAAAGTTGATAAATTGATCCACGCCTACCATTTATTTATCACCAAAAGTAGCAAATTTGTTTATTGGCATCTTATAATTTTTGTAAAACAATTGAAAAACGGTCGACACAAACAATAAAATGGTGCCGATTTTAAACAACATATTAATTTTCATCGGGGCTAATAGATGGCGTTTGATATAGTAGCTAAGATCATTGGTGGGTGGTAGCACTGCAGTCCCAAGGATATAACATGGCTCATTGCCGTTCAAATAGGCTGACGCAGTGTTCGATAGGAAGTGTGTGGTGAATGTGAATCCATCAAGTCTATAACTCAAGGATCCTTCCAAAGATCTTTGAGATTATTTGGATACAACCAATCAAGTCTTTTACTCAGAAAAATGAAAATCTACACTTTTAAATGATTTAAGTATTGTATTCATATGACAAAGATAATTATTCCCATTACATTAATTATGTTATTCAGTTAGTATAAAATTATTATTTTTATTTAAAGTGGTAATGGGCCCATATAACACATCCTCCCTCTCATAGAACTAAGAGCCTGTCAATTTTGAAAACTTAACCAAGAATCAACTCAATTACAAGAGACATAAATAATTGTAGTTTGTAGTTTTTTTATATCAAGAAAAATTGAATTTAACTAGTTTTTTTATTTATTTTATTGTCATAAAATATATCTCAATAATGGCAAGATATATTAACTTCATATTGTGACTACCCCTACCAAGACTCGAACCAGAGGCCCTTCACGATAAAAGATTATAGAGGGCAATAGGGCTCAAGGCTGGAGATGTGGACATTTCTAGCGCTTGACTATCTAGGAAGACAGAATAAACCCATTTGCTTTTTAACATAGGTAAAAAAAGGGTAATTTTTTATTTACTGAATTACACTAATGATATTATAAAAGGAACAGCTATCAAGGTCATATAAATATACACCAATTTTCTTAGGAATGAGCATCTCAGATAGCTAGAAAAGTCACTATATATACTTTTATGTCTTCATATGTCAAGTCATGTGATCTGCAGCTGTCACTTTTGATAGATATCAATTTTGGCTGGAAAAAAAAAAAGCTATTTTCTAAAAGATGCTTTGATGACCATTTGTAAGAAAATCAAAGTACAATTCTGCCTTAATAGATCCAAATGTGGATTTTTATTTTTCTGAACAAACCACTTTACCGTTTCTCTTATGGTATTAGCATCCCATTTGAGATAATTGTTGGATACC
>CABFVX010006172.1:13078-23851 GCA_902151425.1 Timema shepardi
CCCCCCCCCTCCCCTATTACTCTTCTAATAACGCTTGGAGGTTTTGAGTTATTGTAAATTAATCTGTTTTAAATCACTTTAATTGTTAGAATTTAGACACAACTAATTTGTGATGAATATTTTATGTGTAAGAATACTTCTGTACATATATGTGAATACTGGTTGATGTGTCTATGAAGACACAGAGGTTACTTAGTTTGCTTCATATGTTCCAGTCGAATGTTACGGTAAGAATACTGGCGCACTTGCTGATAGGCCTCCTATTCGGCTATCTATACAAGGGTGTCGGGAACAACGGGAACACTGTGCTAGCTAACTACGTTTACATCTATGGCTCCACATTGTTCCTCGTCTACACCGGCAAGATGTCAGTCATGCTCATGTGTAAGTGCTGCACAGCTTCAATGTTACTACAATTATTACAGAGTAAACTAAATAGCACCACTAAGCACCTTGAGAAATACTGTTGCTAGGTCACCTATGGCTATCATAAATTTATACCTGGCTAGTAGTTTGATTTTTATTTACTTGATATAGACCTATAAACATTAGATAATTACCTTTTGTTAAGAGCATGTCCAGGATAGTCAATAGAACCGCATTTTACTACCTGTTTGGGTTATACGCGTTATGGAGGACCTACAGTTTAACGTGGGATCCGAACCACGGTGGAGGCCTGGCATTCCACACATTCACAAGTTGTGATTAATACACGTACTTGTCAGAGGTGAAGGAAGGGTTTGGTAATCAGATAAATCTGTGCCAGGACCGAGGATTGAATCCCGGACCCCCAGAACAGAGGTCTGACACCTTACTCCTGGACCACCAGGTCACCCTATAGTTTGTAATTAATGTCATAGTAAAATGTATTTTCCACTTAACATTATGGTTACTGTGTAGGTATCTGAGATATTGCCACTCCTTTGTTACACTTAGGTTGAATATTGATAAAATAGACTTGATTGAATACATGGTTTAAAAGTCAAAATTTTCTACTTTGAAAGGTCCAAAATCCACATATTTTGGTTGATTAATAAGACCTCAATGCCCGGTAAACGAAAGGCAACTGGCTTAGGAGCGTAGAATGGATATTTGCGAATCCAATGATGTACCTAATTTAATAGGGGGGTCGCTACACATATCTTATCATCATTTGTATTTTACTCCTCCCCTATTTATTCTCCTACTGCCGGACAGCTCCAGTGAGTATGGTTCTAGACTCATTTGGTTTTTGGTGTTTAGGAATTTATGCTCGACTGTTCTAGCGCCTTAAAATATTTTGTTTTCCTATTTTGGCCAATATTCAATTATTTAAAAAAAATTGATTTTCATTAAGGCGATTCCTCACCACATTCTGGAACAATTTGAATTATTTTTCCCATTAAATTATACTGGGGAAACCACTCGAGATATTCATGAGCACCCGCAGGATTACGAGGCTTTTTCCCTTTTATTTAATTTTTTTTTTTAATTCCTCATTTTCTATGTAAAATATGTTGCTTTGTAATGAGAATGTACAGTCTCAGTCACAAATATTGCCTGACACTTTAGTCCCACCTGTACACTGATAAATTTGGTGACAACTGCACAAGCAAAAATGCATAACATCCGATATTGAATAAAGTAGGATCCAAATGATGTAAAAATAGTGCTTGGTTGATGAACAAACTGTTAATTGGTTCACCCCCTGTTCATTAATTTTGAAGTCTGGTAAATCTTTGTTTGGAAGTTTTCGACTGGGATTTGAATAGGAGCTTGCTGGAGATCACTCCCAAAAGATGTTAATTTGATACTTAAAACCAACAACCAAGGGCTCTTGACCTCATTGGAACGCGTTGCTGCATCTAAGGTAGGGATGGGTGCAGGGGCAAAAGGATTCATGGTTTAAACCCCCTCCTTCCCTCATCGCCCTGAAATTGCAGATAAAATATTATTAATAGTAGATGATGCATTGAGATGAAATTAATATACATTTATTACCATTAAAATGAGTATTGTTGGTTAAGAAAATCTGGCAACAATGTTTTTCTAAGAGTTCTGTTTTTTTAAGTAGTTTCACTGATTTGTATAGTAACCCATTCCCTGGTGCGTGTGTAGCACTGTAATCTGCGTATTCCTGGCAGCCATTTTTATACTTGTATACTCTTATCTGTCAAATATTTTTGCAACTCATTTATTACTTTATTAATGGTCATATTATAGCATTGAACTTGAAGCTTTATCTTATCAGCTTCAATATGAAGTATTCAGACTGGCTAAAAGTTCAGAGGTTCATTGATAGATGGCATTACAGTAACGTAATGCAATGAAACATTGATTTGCACCCATTCCAGGGAACATTTGGGAAAATAAAGACATACAGTAATGCCCGTGTCAGGGAATGGGTTAAAAAGGGCTTCGTTACTGTTTATACTATTGTATTTTCTTTTATAATTTTAAAAAGTCCTCTGCTATAGTCTAGAGTATTGTATTCTCTCTTATGATTTTAAAAAAGGGCTTTGTTATTGTTTTTACTATTGTATTCTCTTTTATAATTTAAAAAAAACTTTCTTGTTTTATTTTTGCTTTGCTCACATGATAATATTTTTGACCTGCCCTCCCCCCCAATTTTTTTGATCTTTATAAGGCAATGGCAGAATGTCACATTATGAAAGCGTTCACCATATTAATGAGAACCATCCATACAATCTGTTTTATAATGATCATTAAACTGCCTTTGCTCATAAAAGGAATAGGATTTTTACATTAATATTTTGGTGAAACTTAGGACATCACCTTAACACAGACACATAGCCGAGGGAGGGTCTCCCTACCTAATTTGACCTGTCAACTAACACAACACAAAATTAATCTTTTCAAGACATTAAATTAAAAATAAAGATGCAGCCATCAAGTCGTTAATTATCATGATACCTATGAACTATTGCAATAATCATAATATCTATGAACTGTTGGAACATTTTTCAGACCCCTTTAGGGGCCATTACCTAACAAACGTACCCTTTTCAGTTCTTCATAAAAAAATAAAAAAATATTATTTCGTAAAGTATAAACGGATGTTGCCAAATTTTAATAACGTTTGAGCTAAACAAATCTGTGATAGAGGGAAAGAAAGCCCTATAAATGTCTTGGTTTAAACTAGCCATCACACTTACCTAGTCATACTGGCTTAGAAATAGTTTAGATTAAACACACATCTCCGTTAATTTGTATATCAAATAAAAAGCCATTAAAATATATATATATATATATGTATTAATACAACACAATGATATGTTTCATACCTTGTGAAACCGTTCAAGTAGCCCTGGGGTTACACATAACATGTACTCGAGTCTTACAGCCCTGTAACAGCATGGATCATGTTGTATGTACTCCCACGACCCCCAGAGGTATTCATGGTACCGCAGGAGCTGAGTAGTGTGTTAATTTAATAGCCGCAAGCCAACAATTTTTTTGCCAACATTACTAAAAGCATGAATGAGAATCCCTTTGTCTACCCCTCCCCAAAATTTAATCCTAGCTGCATACCTACATTGCTTAGGATACTATTGATTGCTTTGAACCCTCCCTTCCTCCCCCTTGAAATGAATCCTGACTCTTAGATATATGACTGACTGCCTCTGCATTAATATTAGTCCAAATTTAATCGTAAACACTTCTGCATGTACCAATATTTATTTTCAGAACTTCAGTTTTTTTTTTGTATAATTTGATAAGGGCTTGTGTTTTTTTTATTTCAGTCCCTCTAGAGTTTCAAATGCTTACCCGAGAACATTTCAACAGATGGTACTCTTTGCCTCCATACTTACTGTCAGTCATTCTTATAGAGGCTCCTATACAGGTGAGCTCCATTTTCACTGTGAAAACAAATTACACCAGGTTTGTGGTTTACTTTTAGAACCAACAAACTATTAATTATCATTATTTTAAATCTAATAACTGTTTTTTTATCTTCCTGGATCTCACAATATGCCCTATAACCCAAACAGGCACTAAAAAAACACTATAAAATTGAAACTTTATTTAAAACTATGTAGAAGTTTTTATAATATTTAAAAAGTATTTGTTTATTCTTGAGAATTCAAATGTTAGAATGTTCACTTACTGTTGTTTTAAAAATATTGAACACTTGTTTTGTTTTGAGGTGCATATAAGCTGTCATGAGGGGTAAACAAGATAGCAGGTGTGTTTCCACATGCGACTAATAACCATAGTTTTCTAACTCTAATCCGGGTGTAATTCCTCTTAAGAGCTTGTCTCACTCCATGGATAAGAGATAATTCAGGTGGTTATTATGTTTGGGACCAGGTGTTGTATTGCAGTGGAACTTCCTGTGGTCTTAATTTAAAAAAACAGAATTAAGACCAGTGAAAACCGTTTTACCATCTTGGGGGGAAGTAGGGGGAAATAAACAAATTATCTCACTGATCCAATTTTTATGTTGTCAAGTGGTTTATCTAATATCTCGGTTAATTGGCTCCGAGATGGGCCCTTAAGCTATCCTCCCAATTTCTTAACCCCCAGAATAGGTCATAACTTTGTTATGATTGTGAATCCTCTTGAGTCAAGCTCCTGTAAAAAGAACTATTGTTAATAGTAAAGATTGAAAAATAACCCTCCCCCCCACCCCCTTTTTCCTATCAACTTTTATCTGGATGGTGTTGGAAAATGGCGACTCTTCGCTGCCCCCTACATACCGATTTGTACAAATCAGCCGTGACCATTTAGGCTAGTCATCTTTGTTGGAAGTGGAAGAGAAGGGGGTGGGGGAAGAATACACACCATACTACTCTCTCTCCATGAATACAGTGACAGTAAGTCAGACACGAACCAATACATTTATATCTATTCACACATACAAACGCCTCTTTACATTTGACAAAGAATACAACTACTTTTTGATTGAAAATCTTTGGCCAGTGACCACTTGACTTCTTTCATGTTTCCCTGAATGGCTATTTTCTTCTGCCCTCTATAGCTTAACCCAGGGCTCGGCAACCTCTTTGGGCCCTGATTGACTTATAACCTTATCAAAGGTACCACGTTCGCACATAGTTTCTCCTCTCCACCTTTCATCAGTCGATCACAATCAACCAGTTGCCAAGCCCTGGTTTAAGCCACACCTCTTGAGCTTGTGTTGTATTCATTCACCGAGTTGTCAAGTGTCTTAATAACACATGCCTTCTCGCTTCGGTGGCCACATTGTCCAAGGAACTACTCTTGCAGTAGACAAGACTGCCGATGACAGGGGAATCAAGATTTTAATCTCAAGTTGGTACTGAGAATGGTTTTTCCAAATTTCATGCACATGAAGGTACTCGTCCTCTAAATATAACCTTCTTAATCCCAAAAACCACATTCTTAGTTAGTAAATACACATACAACCCATACAGGTAGTAAGACCTGGTGCTAAAAAAAATTAAAAACCACTCCTGGTAGGCATTTCTAAAACTATCTCGATTATCTTGACTTGTCACACCTTCTTTTCCCCCCCAAGGTGAGATGTTTATTTTCATGTGTCTCCAGGTGATATCATCTCTAATGTACCTGGTAATCTCATACATTTTGACGGATCAGATTATGGATCCCCAAAGGATGGGTTTGTTCATCATGCTGGGTGTTACCGTCAGTCTGACAGCGCAGGGCGCAGGGTTCCTGGTGGGCGTCACCACACCAATCAAGGTACTCCCCATGCCCAACATACACATTTTCTCAAAATAATAATGGATTCATTTTAAAAAGTCAAATCTTGTATAGTTGTAATGTACGGTTATAGCCACATCAAAATATATTATTTCAATTAAAAAATTATAACTGGACACTGGAATCATACCCGGGACCTTTGGCTTAGTACACCAATGCTTTAACCACTGAGCTATCCGGGACATTGTCCAGATGTCATTTTTCAATATAAAGAATGAATTAACAATTGTTGAAGCATCGGCCAGAATATTCTGATAAGTTATTCGGAATTTATATCTATATATATCTATATATTTTTTTTCCATAATGCTAAAATATTTTATTGTCATTTGTAGAATTCATCGTATTTAATTTCTGGTGAATAAAGTTTGATGTCTGGTACAGTGATGTAGAAGATCATTAATATAATTGGTTTTGAGGAATATGACTTAACAAACTTTGTTACATACAATGGTTCATTAAAATTAATATATTTCACTGACTGTCAATTAGGGTTCTTTTAACATTTTCCTTACCAAACACTGTAATAAAGTTTTGGTTCTTAATAAGTTTTGTGCAGATTCATATGACACAAAAAATAGGATATTAGATAAATTTATTTTACTATCTTATTCAAGAAAATAGAAAACCAAATTGAGAAGATAACACCATTGGTGCACCTGGCTGGTAGAGTCTAAGTCAGCACCACACCTGATCCTTCTATGGTCTAAATACATAACCATATAAATTGTTTCATAACTGTTTGGATTTGTTTATCTTCCTTCATAAATTTGTAACGTAACCTTTCTTTTTTAACCTGTGAGGTAGCAAGCTTACCTTGCATTATTAAACTATGGTGAAGCTTATAAGGGAGGGCCATAGTATATAGTTTGTCAAGGTAAGACTGCTATACTTTAAGAGGAAAGAGCACTTTTATTGTTTCTATGGTTCACATTAATTTGGATAAGATTGGTTGATTGTTAATTTTATTTTTGAATTCTATTTTGTTAACTAGATTGCAGTGTTCCTAGGCCCCATGGTTGCCTGTCTTCTATCGATGTTTGGGTTCAACATCTTCTTCCGTGACACTCCGTACTTGCTGCGCTGGCTCTTCCACATCAGCTACTTTCGAGCGGCTTTCCAGGTGTGTTTTTATCGGGCTAATTGACTAAGAAATGTTTTGAAATAAACTTTTGGTACAGATAGCTCCCCACTCCCAAATACACTAGCCCCGTGGCTTCTTTGGGGCTGACTGACAGCTCACGGCTTTGAAAAGTTACCAGACCAAATTATGTATCCCTACGCCGAACCATATGATCTGCAAAAACATGTGTTTAGCAGCTGTCACTTCTGACAGTCAAAAATTAGGTATATACCTNGCTTTGAAAAGTTACCAGACCAAATTATGTATCCCTACGCCGAACCATATGATCTGCAAAAACATGTGTTTAGCAGCTGTCACTTCTGACAGTCAAAAATTAGGTATATACCTAAATGTTGACCGTCAGAAGTCAGCTGTGAGCTGTCAGTCAGCACCAAAGAAGCCACGGGGCTACTGTATGTGTTGTTCCTGCACACAAAAATTAAACCTGAGACTTTTGGTTTGGCACAAAAATTCTGTACCACTGAGCTACCCAGGATTCATGCTGTATGAAACTCGTAATTTAAGTAGGATTATGTGATTTGACTTGTACACTCTGCAACATAAAATCCAATACAGAGTCATTTGTTGTAGCTGTGTTTCTGTTAGCTCTAAGTAGGGGACACTCGTACGTCAATCACAAGAGACTGCCTTAAAATATGAGAGATGTACAGCCCTTGGCATAGTAAGAGCCTGGATAGCTCATTGGAATGCTAAGCCAAGAGAATTAGAGATGAATAAATATGGGTGGGAAACAAGGTCTCTCATTTTAAATGATGAGAGAAAAAAACAAACTAGGGTGTTCTAAAATAAGCTGCTCGAGAAGATTGGTTCAAAAAGGGATGAGACTATTGCGGAGTGGAGGAAGTTACATAATGATAAGTTACATACCCCGTACTCATCACAAGACATTGTTAGGATAATCAAATTTTGTAGATTACGGTTGGCAGGACATGCACCACAAATGGAAGAGTCTAGAACCTTGTTCAGGTTACTGAGTGGCAAACTCAATGGGAAGAGATCATTGAGAAGACCTAGACGCAGATGGGAGGACAACATTAGAATGGACATGAAAGAGATAGGGTGTAATGAGTTGGACTGGATAGAACTAGCTCAATATAGGAATTGGTGGCGTACTTTTATAAGTGCATCAATGAACTTTTGAGTTCCTAACTCCATGGAGTAAGTAAATAGATAAGTAAATCTGAGGTTAGTTTGCAGAACTGCAAACTTGGCTATCATAGCTGTATTTTTTGACGAGAGCTTCTTTCCAGGATTGTTTTTACCCTAAGCGTTTCTTTTCTGTATTTAAGATTAAATCAGGTACTGTACTAGCTGTGTATTTGGGTGTATCTGACACCTTAGCTTAGTCAGTAGCGTGTCTGTCTGCTGAGCTAAGGGTCCCGGGTTTGACTCCCAACATGGCTGAAAATTTTATCGTTGGTGAAATGTGGGTTTACCCCTTTCACAATGATGAATTACCAGCTGGGTTCTGAAGGTTGTGCATGTCTTAATCTTAAGTTGGATTATAAGGCATATGACAGGCCTAGGGAAACAGTAATGGATGTAAAAAAACTAGCTATGTGTGAAGGTCACGTTTTAAAGTCAAAGCTAAGTCAAAACTAAGATTGAAACATATTGAGCAAGTCCAAGCCAAAGTTGAAAATAAAGGCTTTTGTTTTCGTGAAGCTTTCTTTCTTCTTCGAAATGTTTCAAAGATGCAAATGCTATTTTGGCTGCCGAAGTCTTAAGTGAAGGAGATATTACCTTTGACTTTAATGACAGCCCTAGTAGGTATGATATGTATGTTATTAAAATGTGTATGCAAATAAAACAGTTTTATTTACATGTAAGTATTTTCAACTAATTTTTTTTAAAATTATTTCAGGGCTCTGTTTTTGCGATGTACGGTTTGAACAGAACCAACTTGGAATGTGACATCCTATATTGCCACATGAAACTCCCGAGCAAAATACTCCAGACGTTGGACATGGAAGATGTGGACATTTGGGGTAACATGGAGATGCTGGTGGGGATGTGGTGTCTGATTCATCTGACTACCATAGTAGCCATCTGGTTCAGGTTGAACAGACGGTGAACACAGGAGTAATGAGATCCTAAAATATGTTGATATAATAAAAACCTAGCTGTCACCTTATTACTGGCTGTATTCTTCTCCAGCTGATGTTTTGATGGAACTATAAACGATACAAAATAGAAATTAATAAAATTAGTGACAAGCCTCGGAGACAGATATTGGTTTAGAACCATCTGTGATTCACTCCAGGAAAAGAAGTGAACTTTAAAGTAGATATGGGGAGGGTGGTTTGCCATGGTTCGTATTGCCTCCCTATTTTTTATCAGCAAGAACAAAAGGGAGTTATGTAAGCTATGATATTGTTTGCATCAGTTTAAGTTTTGTGTTAGTATTTAACCTTCCAAAAAAGGACAGAGGAAGATGAAGGTATTTTACTAAACTGACCTGGCCGCAGGCTGGAAACGGATGATGCTAGTATTTAACTATAAAAACCCTTTTTAAATAGCCAATATTACTGGGGTACCCCTCGGACTAGCCATGTTCCCCCCCCTCCCCCCCCCCAAATAAGATGTACAGGATGATTCAATCAAGCCTGAATACTTATTTTTGTATTTAATTCATGATTGGACAGTCACATTTGAATAGTGTAAATTGTAAACTATCTCATTGAAAAGGCTAATAAAACCACTGAACCAGAGATTCGGCTGATCAGTACAAAGATACATATCACTTGTTCCATCATCACACCGTTGTTACATACGTGAAACTTGAGGGTGTTTTATCAGGTAGAATATGAGTTTTAAGAGAAAGGTACAGAGTGCAAAATATTCGGGGAGTGTGATTGAGGTGAAGGGTGGGAATAACAAGGAACTAATGAGACAAGAGCAGCAGGGGGAGCTGTTCTATAGGCGTGTAAGAGACCTATTATGGAGAAGGGAAGTGCTCTTGAAGTGTTGTACAGGGCGTACTTTGTACCCATTGTCACACATGTCGCAGAAACATGGACATTGAATGTAAGAGAGACTAGGAAAGTGGAGGTCATGGGAATGAAGTTTGTGAGGAGCATGTTAGCTATAACTAGGAGAAACAGGATTAGGAATGACGTTATCTAGGAAAGAGTAGGAGTACAGGGAGTACATAAGATAGTAGAGAAAGCAAGACCGAGATGGTATGAGGATGTAGTGAGGATGGAAAAAGGGAAGATGCCAAAGAAAATGATGGAGATGAAGTATGTAGGAAAAATAAGGGAGGTCAACAAAGAGATGGGAGGAGCAGATAACAGAAATTGTGTAAGTTAGAGGTAAGCCCTCAAAGGAGGAAGAATTGTGGAAGTAAAGATTATGTTGGATACATTTTATTAAACTGACTAGACCACAGGCTGGAAACTGTTGATAATGAGTTTACTATTAGGCACTTAGGCATGTAGCGTATTTAAATAAAATAAAATAAAATAAATCACTTGACTTATAAAGAATATAGCAATTTCTTACTAAAGACAAAACTAAACAAAAGTCCTTAAAAATATTCTGAAAATTGAAAAATGACACCTGGACACGGGAATCGGACCCGTGTCCAGGTGTCATTTTTCAATTTTCAGAATATATCTATATGGAGTAATCCTTAATAAAAGCTATTTGATCCTTAAAAATAGCCATAAAATGTAACTGGATTTACACTTTCATCGAAGTGGGTAGGTATAATATATATATTTTTAGTGACGCTAAAGAAATCCTGAAATTAATAACAAATGCGTAATATAAAATATCTTGTCCTGTATTAATATTAATTTGATGTATTATTTAAATAATCTGATATTCTTTATAAAAAGATTGTAAATATATATATATATATATATATATATATATATATATATATATATATATATATATATATATATATATATTTATAT
>CABFVX010006172.1:26192-42641 GCA_902151425.1 Timema shepardi
CCCCCCCCCCCCCCAATATTTTCAAGGGCCTTGGGGGATTAGGGGGTTTGGAATCCGAGAAAATATTTCTACAAAAGAAAATCAGGCATGCACACGCCATAAACGTAATTATTAAAGACAAAATATTAAAATTAAAATAATGTTATCCAAAATGTGCCGCCCCTAGGCCCGAGTGTAAATCCGCTTATGTCTGTGCTGTGTTACTGATATTAAAAAATAACCCAAGGCAAATCCCAGAGTTAAAAAGAAGGCTTCCTCTGCCTCTTAAGTAAAAAATGGAAAGAGAAGAAGCCACATGAAGTTAAAATAAAATGGTGAAATTGGTTTTTTACCTCGAGGTATATTTGAGACATTTTATTTTTCATACAAACCACTTTCAAAATTGTAATATTGTATTATGTGCAAGGCTGTACTCTTTATTCTGGCTAACATAATATGTTTTTTTTAAAGTGCTTGAAATTTTGTAGATAAAAAAGATGGAAAAGACACAGAATATTGAGAAATATTTAGTAAAGCAGCAAGTGATAGGTAAATAAACACTTTTCTAATAAAATTAAACTCTTTATTGACAAAATGAAATTAATTAACCATCCATATTCATTTAGTAAGGGTAGTATAAAAAAATAAGATAATTAAAATAACAAATATATCACAATGATAACATTTAAAACTAGTGATAATGGCCACATTAAAATTGAAACAATATCTGAATTAAGTTTATAGAAATAATGGTGTTCTAGAACTAGGCTTGTATTGCTTAATACAACACTAACTATAAAGTAAAAATTATGTATGACATGTTTTTATATTTATTTTCAATTATTATTATTATTATTATTAGCACCGCGTCTTACCACCCGTTCGGGCTATACACAATTACGCTAATGTGTAATGGTAGGGTGATTGTGAGGTGAAATGGAGGACCTACAGTTTAACGTGGGATCCGAACCACGGTGGAGGCTTGGCATTCCCCACATTCACAAGATGTCTTGTCAGAGGTGAAGGAAGGGTTTGGTAATCAGATAAATCTGTGCCGGGACCGAGGATTGAACCCCGGCCGCCAGAACAGAAGTCTGACACCTTACCCCTAGACCGCCAGGTCACCTATTTTCAATTAAAAACAAGCTTTTTCATATTTCATCACTTATAATAATAATAATAATAATAATAATAATAATAATAAGCACCGCGTCTTACTACCCGTTAGGGTTATATGCTTTAAGTACTAATTACTTTAATGGATTAGGAATTGGGAAGGTTGAATTAGAGGAAGTGAACCCGCATTTGCGTGGAGGGAGAGTGGAAAACCATTTAGGAAAAACCACCCCCAGTTCACCCGACCAAGATTCGAACCTCGATCGCCCCGTCCTCAGCAGTAGAGCTCAACACGACAAGCGCGTTAGCCAACTACGCCACCGAGGCGGGTTTCATCACTTATAAAAATATATCTTAAAAGACACAAAAGCCTGAATAGGTTTATTATCATAAATGTTACTAAAAACACTTAAAATTTTTGGACAATCTATTATATAGAAGGCACAAGTGAATAAGAGAACCACAAACAATTTTAAATTGATATAAAATTGTTTATCTTATCTAATGATTTAATAAAAAACAAAAGCTAAAATCAATAACCAAATCCTCAAATATCTTGCAGGAATAAAGGATTTTAGGTAGTGCTTTTTACTTCCTGTGTTTTTTCTAAAATAAACAAATTGATTCTTCTAGTAAAAGACTGAACCAATACTCTTAGCAACGCTTTCACTAAATTCCTGTAAAGAGAGTGACAAATTAGAGTCAACCAGTTTTAAAATGGCCCTATTAAAATTGTATATGAAACATGTATAATCTATTAGTGCTGAACGTAAGCATTGTTGAAGAGACCAGAGAATGTATCTAGGTAAAACCGTGTATAATCTACTAGCGAGCGTAAGCCTTGTTGAAGAGAATGTTGAATGTACTGGAAACTTTTTGAAAAGTTTTGAGAACAGGATCATCAGGGTTTGTGGGTTCCAACTCCTCTATTGAGAGGGTAATGGTCCTCAACATGAGGGCGAAGTCTTTCAGGCTGTCAAAATCTTGGCCTGCCTTGAGTTGATTGTCCATCCGGATGGCAGAGCCTATTCCGTGATTGTAGAAGTCCCAGGCATATCCATTTAGAGGGATGTCCATGTTTACTAGAGGAACCACCTTAATATCAGTAAACACCTGGAAACAAATGGACACAATAATTATTGATAATAATCGAGGTTTAAGGAGAAAGAGGTATGGCGTGACGGAGGTGTGCTAGCTGCTTAACCAAGATTATCATAAGCAGTTATCAAAGTATGACCAATTGGCTGGAAGAGACTAAGGGTGTGTGAATCCAAATCTAATCTATCATATATTAAATATTCCCAAAATCAAATATAAGTTTTAATATATTTGGTGTTGGTTTATATGGGTAAAATATAAAGAAGGGATGCTTGAGCCCTATAATCCTATGGTGTTTGAGAGATTCAAAGTATCTCTAATACAATTATAAATAACACGACTTCAATTAACAGCTAAGTAATAGGTAAAAGAAATTATATTGACTTCTGTAGTTGGGAGAGTAGCAACAAAAAAAAAAAAGAAGACAAAATTGTATTAATCTAATTAATTTACTAAAAAGAGTATTCACTTTGTTTATGATGTAATTGAAATGACAAACCAAACATTTTATGTCACCAACAACAAGTTTTTTTTAAAATTTAATTTCAATTTATATTCATAAGATTGAAAAACTATACTCGGACACATGAATAGAACTCGGGGAATTTTGGCTTATCACGCCAATGTTCTAGCCACCGAGCTATCCTGTGTCCAAGGTAATTCTTCACTCATATTTTAAGGCAGTCTCTTAGATGAGCGCGTGGAAAACTACCAGCTACAATTTAGCGATCGAATGATCACAAGCTATCAGATAACACAGTCCCCTTCGACTCGGGGGTTTTATCATTCCAATAGTACAACCAATGTCAAATCTATATCACAAGATGAATTAAATACTCACACTATTATAGCTATTGATTACAGTTATAGCGGCATATAAATATAATTTAGCTATGATTTCTATTTCCTATAGCAACTAAACAAATAACGTGAACAAAATTAGAAATGAAGATTTATTTATTTATTTCATACTGCCATAGCCTCTGAGCAATGTTTGAATGTTTGTTTTTATTTGCACAACTCGAGTGGACGCATATGCTAAAAAGTGCTGGCTTAATGTTTAGGAATAATGAACTAGACAGGTTGACAGAGAATGCTGACCATTCAAACAAGTAAAGCGAGCATTAATATTCAAGAAAGAAAGTATTCAACCCATCTCTAATGATAACACTGACATTTAGAAGTTATATAACATGTACCACTATTGCCCCTTAACTTCTGCAGTCGAATGTAATACCTTAAATTATTATTATCAGCACCGCGTCTTACTACCCGTTCGGGTTGTACGCACTTACGCTAATGTGTAATGGTAGGGTGATTGTGAGATGAAATGGAGGAGCTACAGTTTAACGTTGAATCCGAACCACGGTGGAGGTCTGGCATTCCCCACATTCACAAGATGTCTTGTCAGAGGTGAAGGAAGGGTTTGGCAATCAGATAAATCTATGCCGGGACCGAGGATTGAACCCCGGCCGCCAGCATAGAAGTCTGACACCTTACCCCTAGACCGCCAGGTCACCCTAATACCTTAAAGCTGAATGTTTACCTGATGTCTGATGTTGGAGATGATGGATGTTTCAGTGTACAGGTCAGTGTCTTTGTGACCAGACAGAGCAGCAAAAAGAGAACAAACGGTCCTGGGCTCGCAATTATTCATTATCACACTCTCCAGAGATTTTTCTGAAACAAGTACACAAGCTGTGTTTCTACCTACGAACGTGAAAAGCCACCAAATAAATCATACATATTTCATCTATAATATTTTACTAGTAATCCATGTGGATAAAATAAAAGTATAGGACTTCAGAAAGGTCCATGTATAGTAGGGTTGCGACAAACGACACCTCTCCTTCCTATAAACGGCGGAGTTAATGGTTAAGACCATTTTACCCCCTCAATAACAACAGCTCATGTCTTTATGTGGTTCAAAGGCAGGTTTAGAACAGGCAATTCATAGCTAATTACAAGTGCAGACCCAGATGTTAAAATAAAACAATGATGAATTAATTTTATAAATAATCTATCATTTAAGAAAAAACCTCTTTTCCCTTTTGAGGTATTTTGTGATATTTGGAATAAGGTACCGGAAAGATGGATAGAAACATATAAAACGGGAAGAAAACAATATGGCTTTTATAATGAAAAGAATAACACAGTTCACACTTTACATTGCTGCCACTGTAAAGTGTGAACTGTGGGTGTTCTTTTCATTGTAAAAGCCATATTGTGTCCGTTCCTTTTATATGTTTCTATCCATCTTTCTTGTACCTTCTTCTAGATATCACAGATAAGACGTTCAGACATTTATTAGATACATGTAGAAAAGAAGAGAATACCACATAAAATGATGGATATGAAGTATGTAGGGTAAAGACCGCAAAGGAGACCAAGAAAGAGATAAGAGTAGATAATAGAAAGTGTGCAAGTAAGAGGAGAGGAAAGGTGGAAGCATTTTAATAAACTGACTCTGCTACAGACTGAAAACATTTGATTATTATTATTATTCATTAGTGTGTGCTGTATAATTTATTTTTGTTGGTTTTCTCTGAGAGGAGAAATGACACATACAAAAATAAATAGCACACTTATTTTATACACATGACACACCTGGAGGCTCTTCCAGATAGTCGTGTCCGCCAAATATGACGTTGGATAAGGGGAGTTTGTTGTCTTCACCTAGGTCGGTAATGCATTGAGCCATACTACGGAAGTAGTTGTCGAATACAAACTTCACCTGGCTGTTATACATCTGCAGCACCTTCAAGATAACACCACAAACAAAGAAATTGAATTACATTACAAAAATCAAGAACATAAAAACATTCCTCAAGATAATAAGATTTTAAATACAGGGCACCAATATTGCCAATGTAGAAGAAACAGAAAGATAAATTAAAGATAGTTAAGAAATACAATATGTTCACTTTATTTTCTTAAAATATAATTGGTGATTATCTGCAAATAGTTTTAAGCCGGGAAACAAGGAAAATCACTGGGTGTGGATGAACTGACGATGAAAATGATAAGAGTTGCAGGAATAAAATGGTTATACAGGGTGCTCAAAGTGATGTGGAAGGAGAACAAGATGTTGGAAGACTTAAAGAAAGTACCTATAATACCTATTTTCAAGAAAGGAGACAGGAAGAGGTGTACAAATAAATTATAGAGAGATAACGCTGATGTATCAATGTACAAAACTATATGAGAAGATAATGGAAAAAAAGAATAAGAAATAAAATAAAAGGAAGGTGGAGGGAGGAACAGCAAAAATTTAGGGAACACTTGATCTTGGCTATATGTCAACTGATGGAAATAAGGTTTTAATTTGGGAAATACTTGGTAACGATATGTATGAATGTTGAGAAGGCATATGAGAATGTGGATAAAAATAAAGTTTGGAAAGCGATAGAGGACGCCAAAGTGTAAGAGGAGTTGTAATGAGAGTGAAAAACATGTATGAGGATAACATGAGTTGTGTTAAGAAGGAGAGTGGGAGGATGGAGTGGTTCCAAATTAAAAAAAATAAAATGGAGTGAAGCTGAGGATTACCCTCTTACCGCTACTATTTGTAATGGTAATGGAAATGTTCATGAATAAAGTGACAGGAAAACTCGGGGAGGAAAGAAAGAAAGCCATAATGTTTGCTGATGACTTAATGGTAAGGAAGAGAAAGTACAGAAACAGCTAAAGGAATGGAATGAGGAAGTGAACGAGTGTGGAATGAAATTTAGTACAGCAAAGTGTGACGTGATGGTAATGACAAGGAAGAGGAAAAAACCTAGTGAAACAAAAAAGTTTGATGAAGTAAAGCTGAAAAAAAGTACAGAATGTAAAAATATCTTGGAAGTGTGATTGAAGCGAAAGATGGAAGTAGAAAGGATTTAATAAGAAGACATCAGGGAGAGTTGTTCCATAGGTGTGCATTAGATCTGCTATGGACAATAGAAGTGCCCTTTAAGTGTAAGGAAGTGTTGTACAGGAGGTACTTTGCACCCATTGTCACATGCGGTGGTAATATGGATATTGAATTTAAAAAAACAAAACAATTGGAATAGTACTGGGTGAGCCACTTAAAACCGGCCTGCCTTAAACTGCGAGTGTCGCCTAGTATTCAACTCTATTCAAAGCACAGATCTCCACATATTGAACAAAGTGAATGATACTATTCAAAGCACAGATCTCCACATATTGAACAAAGTGAATGATACTATTCAAAGCACAGATCTCCACATATTGAACAAAGTGAAGGATACTATTCAAAGCACAGATCTCCACATATTGAACAAAGTGAAGGATACTATTCAAAGCACAGATCTCCACATATTGAACAAAGTGAAGGATACTATTCAAAGCACAGATCTCCACATATTGAACAAAGTGAAGGATACTATTCAAAGCACAGATCTCCACATATTGAACAAAGTGAAGGATACTATTCAAAGCACAGATCTCCACATATTGAACAAAGTGAAGGATACTATTCAAAGCACAGATCTCCACATATTGAACAAAGTGAAGGATACTATTCAAAGCACAGATCTCCACATATTGAACAAAGTGAAGGATACTATTCAAAGCACAGATCTCCACATATTGAACAAAGTGAAGGATACTATTCAAAGCACAGATCTCCACATATTGAACAAAGTGAAGGATACTATTCAAAGCACAGATCTCCACATATTGAACAAAGTGAAGGATACTATTCAAAGCACAGATCTCCACATATTGAACAAAGTGAAGGATACTATTCAAAGCACAGATCTCCACATATTGAACAAAGTGAAGGATACTATTCAAAGCACAGATCTCCACATATTGAACAAAGTGAAGGATACTATTCAAAGCACAGATCTCCACATATTGAACAAAGTGAAGGATACTATTCAAAGCACAGATCTCCACATATTGAACAAAGTGAAGGATACTATTCAAAGCACAGATCTCCACATATTGAACAAAGTGAAGGATACTATTCAAAGCACAGATCTCCACATATTGAACAAAGTGAAGGATACTATTCAAAGCACAGATCTCCACATATTGAACAAAGTGAAGGATACTATTCAAAGCACAGATCTCCACATATTGAACAAAGTGAAGGATACTATTCAAAGCACAGATCTCCACATATTGAACAAAGTGAAGGATACTATTCAAAGCACTATCGAGGTTGAACGACTTTACGCTTTTGCACAAGGCGTGCCTCAACACGGTTACTCGAGCACAAAAATTATTGATTCACAATTAGATCACTTCCAACATGTTTTGTAAGAATAAAAATAAGCATGTAATATTCTGAAAATAAAAGTGAGTACTAAAAGTAGTTGTTTTAAAAAAAAATTCCTCGCTAACCTCATTTTTGACAAAGTGGGCCAACTTGTACTATCTGTCCTAAAACATGCATCTCTAATATTGATTTGTAATTTATTTATTTTCCTTTGTGATAATTGATTGTTAACACAGAAGTGTAATAGTAGCATTTAATAAAACTTCTTATGAGTGTTGTATTATTATTACTATTATTAATTGCACGGTAGGAGAAAAGGGTCCTACCAGCGGTGGCATGTGGTGAAGAGATTAATTAATCTTGGCGGGTGAAAATGTATTAAAAAACTAAAACATATTGGGTAAAATAAAATACAATTTTAATATAGTAGGTCTTATTTGAGAACTAGCCTAACAAATGAAACATCTAAATACCTTAGTTATATAGTCTGGTAAAGGCGGCAATTCGACTCTGGAATTTTCGAACTTCTTGTCCTTCAGGGAGCTATGCAGTGGCAGCACTGCAAACAAATAGCTCAATACCAGCACGAGATTAAGCTCGGTCTCTCGGGAAAGATTCCCTTTCTTGTTCGACCCGCACAGGCGACGCAGTGCCCCGGAACGAAACAAAAACACAAATGCAAGGTTTCCTGGCTCGTGGTAGTTCAAGTGAGTTATAATGTCAGATAATTTTTGGGGACTTCCCCTGCTATCCACGAAACCCTTAAAAACAAACAAAAAGAAAAAAAAATGAAAATAGCAAGTGATATTTGTGTAATAAATTCTGTTTCAATAGAGAATAGTTTTTTTCAAGTTTTAGAAGGGGATGATCTATTAGAGTAATGAATTCAAACAAAATAGAAAAATTAAAAAATTGGTTATTTTTAATTGGCCGTTATGAGTTTTACACTATCTTTCTAATTTTAGTGCCTACAAATTGTAAATGAACTTAATATGACTTTTATGTTCAAGTGATATTGCAGAGATCAAACTTGGCTGTTTTACTATGTTGAGACGCGCTGAAAAAACAATATGAATCATGGCATAGGTATGTACTTTAAGTGTAAAATAATCACATATAAGAAAGAATTTTACATGTGTCACCATCCCTAACACTAAATAAGCACTATTACCATCAATCTTTACCAGCCTCGCTATCAGTTTGCTAAAATTAGGGCCAGTTGCACAATCATTATGTTGATTCTGCAATCACCAGATTGCCATTCAGCTTGATTCTAGACAAACAAAAGATTGGGGTTGCAAGAAATATAAACATGGCAACACTGTAAAAATTATTGTATTTGTAAAATATGATTGTCTTTGCTAGCCTTAAAAGTTATTTTTAATTTATCAATTACTGGCCTTGGTGGTCGCGTGATCTAACACACTACTCTCGTGATGGACTAGACTGCCGAAGATGGAGAGATCAGGGTTCAACCTAGGTGAGGGTGACTTTTCCCTAATTGGTTGCCCACTCGCTCTACCCACAAATGCGGGTGCATTTCCTTTAAAATTGAGCCTTCCTAATCCTTAACCCATTAGTGTGATTAGTATGGTACATAAGCGTACAGCTTGGACGGGTAATAAGACGCAATGCTAAAAATATTATTTTTTCAGCAAACTACCTATTTATTCAAGCCTACATTATGTTGCATCAATTTGGTAACACAAAGTTTTCAGCTATATTTCACATTATTCAAGAAGCATTTAGTTTCATGGCCAACTCAAAATAAATATGTAAAACACAAACTTTACCTTTTCATTGTAAAGGCCATATTGTGTTTGTTTCCCTTTTATATGATTCTATCCACCTTTCCTATACCTTCTTCCAAATATAATACAATTACCTCATAAAGCGAAAAGAGGTTTTCCTTATTGAGTTATATCATTATATATTCGCATCCTATGTCCTTTTCCTGTGTTTGTCCTTTATGTTTATACCTTTTACATGTTTCTATCTATGTGTTCTATCTTTCTTTACCATTTTCCTTTTTCTCCCCTTTTGTTTTTTTGGTTTTCTCATTAGGAAGTTGCGTTGCGCGTTTCACACTCCTCCCTGATAAGTTCCGATAGAATGAAACCTGGGTCGGGGGGATTGGGCGGTGACGATCAATTTTCTTTAAGAGGCAACCATTACCTCCTTGTCCATTGGCAGCAGTGTAAAGTGTAAACTGTGTTCTTCTTTTCACTTTCCTATACCTTCTTCCAAATATAATACAATTACCTCATAAAGCGAAAAGAGGTTTTCCTTATTGAGTTATATCATTATATATTCGCATCCTATGTCCTTTTCCTGTGTTTGTCCTTTATGTTTATACCTTTTACATGTTTCTATCTATGTGTTCTATCTTTCTTTACCATTTTCCTTTTTCTCCCCTTTTGTTTTTTTGGTTTTCTCATTAGGAAGTTGCGTTGCGCGTTTCACACTCCTCCCTGATAAGTTCCGATAGAATGAAACCTGGGTCGGGGGGATTGGGCGGTGACGATCAATTTTCTTTAAGAGGCAACCATTACCTCCTTGTCCATTGGCAGCAGTGTAAAGTGTAAACTGTGTTCTTCTTTTCATTGTAAAGGCCATATAGTGTTTATCTCCCTTTTATATGTTTCTATCCATCTTTCCTATACCTTCTTCCCAATATAATATAAACTTTACCTTTACTAACTCCTTAAATCAGGATTCAATAGATAATTAATTCAGTTACTAAAACTTAAAGGTTATGTTTACCATCAACATGATGATTGGAGAATTAAACAGTGTAGCATGTCAATTATGTAAAATTGACATCCACAACACGAGCCTACATAAAAATACTAAATTATGATAACTATTATAGCGGAATCCAAAGAAGAGAATTAAAATTGACACATTTAGGAATAATATGCTTTAAAGTAAAGTTGTAGGTACCCCAGGGGATAGGTTATTGTATAAATGTACTATTGAGTGCTCTGGCAGTACTTATTGAGAAGAGGACCGGCCATAATACTATTTGGTGTTGACACCTGTTTGCTAGCCATCTACCTATGTAATTAACAAACCTTTCTCATATCATTCATTATACAATGTATCTTCAGGACTTTCATAAGTCCTAATCAAGCAAGATAGTTCAAGTTATATATATATAAAATAGTAACTCTAAACTTATAGGATTTACAGTTAACTTTAATTGGTAATTATTTCACTGTTTTCCCTTTTAGACCCTACTGCCTTTGACCATGATGCCTTGAACGCTTATTTGCTCAAGCAGCTGTAAACAATCATATAGTTTGGATTTGCTATATGTCAACACATCTTGTATTTAACGTAAAGTTTTCCATGCTCTATGATATATTCACTTGTTTTCCTGAACTTATATATATTACACGTTCAATTGTCAACCAGCATTAATCTTGTATAACTATTGTAAACTTATATCTCCTTTATGTTTTTCTATAATAAATCTATTTATTGTTAACTTAATTATTTGTCTTACATAATGAATTATCTTAACAATAAATCAGTTACAATAGATGATTGGAGAAGTAAACAGTTGATGGAAGAGGAAATAATGATTGGCGATCACGTTACATTCAATCTCTGATCAGGCTTTGATTATTGTTTGTGCAACCCTTAAAGAGTAGCATTTATTTTATATGTTCATATTTTTACAATTAGGTCTCACCTGAAGAAGAAGTAATTGAGTAGCAAAAGAGAAGAAATGCTTCATTTGAATCTTTAGAAGCGGGGAAGTCGTGTAAGCCATGCTACAATTAAGCAAGGTCAGGGCTCTGAAAAGTGAAATTGAATAAAAAAAATAAGTTAAGCAAGGATATAATAGCTTTGCTACTGAAGCCATCATGATATGCGCATTCATACATTTGTAATTTTACTATTGGCAGCAAAAAAAAAAACAACTACCAGGTTGAAGGTGGCTGTGTTATCTGATAGCTCTTGATCATAATTGATCACACATTTGTAGCTGACGATTTCCAAACGTCCATCACAGCGTCTGTCTTTAAATATGAGTGAGGAATGGCCCTGGCTCACACACAAGGAAATAACAGATACATAGCCTTACGGGAGATTTGCTGCACCCCTCAAGTCAGGTAAAACTTAAAATATCCAGTGATAATAGCGCTTCCAAGTGAGAATTCTTTAAAACAACTCCTCTTCAAAAGGTTTCTCGTGAGAAAGACAAGCTAAGAGTCAAGAGCTGCTGTCTCTGTGAGTACAACAGCCCAGGTAGCGGTAATCCCTTACCCCGCCTCACCCCCTTTTCATTTCATTGACCAAAACTTTTCAAACACTTGAGAGTGTTGGATTCAAATATACAACACCAATGCTGCTACAGTTTAAACGTAAGTGACATGATGGTCTTGGAAATGCACTTTTGAATGAATTATTAAATATTTTGTGGTCAGCTTCTGCAGTCACAATTCTTTAGGATTCACTTTTTCGTTAGACTAGACTGCAAATAATTGGGATATCAGTTTTCAAATCCCGATCGGGTGTACTGAGAGAGTTATTTCCTAATATGCTTATAATTCTACTTCAACGCAAATACAGGCACATTTACCAAACATTTTACCTTCCTCATTCCTTATCAATTCGAGTAAATAAGCAGATAGCTGTAATGGTAAGTAAGACACGGCGGCGCACAATATATATCAGTAATTAAAATTAAATACTTATGTTGTAAAGGTTGCATTTATTTTTACATTTTGTTGTCAAATTAATATAAACAAAATATACAAGAGATATGCTATTTAATATACTAAAAAAAAGTTAAATGCATAAAAAATACAATGAAAAGCGTTTCCTAAGTTTAAATTTGGTATCGGCAATAGCAGTTGAAATGGACTATTTGGTCGAAATTAACTTTAGATAAATATTTTCAATAGATGATTCTTCTATGTCAGTTTTGGTATCCACTAATTGAGAAATAATGTTTTAATAAAGATGAAACTACAAACAAGTTTATAAGTTGTATAATATTAAATTGTGTCCATATTACTAAGGTTAGTAACTAACCTCAATAAATAAATTGTATGATGCATCACACAGACTTTCTCTCTCCTTTGTCTAAAAATGGAAACATTTACTTAAAACTAGTAAGATTTGTGAAACCAGATAATATACATTTTTGCAGAAAAATGATGAGAAAAAAAACACCTCATATTCCACCAAGAGGCATAAATGAAAGAAACGTATTGTTCATTATTCATATTTTACAGATTTTACATATCTTCATCAAAAAGCATAATAATAAACTCTCATTTTCTGAAACCTCAATTTAAAAAAAATATATTTGCCAATAGATCAGAAACTAGGGACCTTTCAAGAATTATGTAAGGATTTTTTGGGTGGGGGTGATCAGTAAATTCTTACTTTTACAGACGCGCGGTCAAAAAGGTTGCACCTAGCGATGACAGATGACTCTGAAGCATAGCCTATAAACGCATACAACGATGCATAGCTATAAAATGTCATTTATTTATGATGTGTTACACCTAATTTTACTGTGATAAGTATTCTATAACTTCACATTACCAATCCTTTTGTCTAAAATAATATAATTTACCAAATTGTAGGAAATTTATTCGGTGAGGGGAGAGGGGGGAATGAAAAATCTTACAATCTCTTAAGTAGGGAGATTTGGGGGAGGGGGTCAAAATAATGAAAAAAAATCCTTACTTAATTTATGGACAGCCCCCTATTGGTTTTATAAAAATATATTTCAAGTAAAGGGGTTTTTTAATTTATATTTTGTTACAACCTTACAATAATGAGTTATTTTGTGTCTCAAATACTTGCAAAAATATGATTAAAATTGGCAATATCTTATTATGTAAATTATCCTTAAAATTATGTTATGGGATGATTAGAACGGCCATTTGTTTATAATGATAAACAATGCCCAGATACGAAATTTAATAAAAACCATTACAGTGGATTTAAGGTGACCTGGCGGTCTAGGGGTAAGGTGTCAAACTTCTATGCTGGCGGCCGGGGTTTAATCCTCGGTCCCGGCATAGATTTATCTGATTACCAAACCCTTCCTTCACCTCTGACAAGACACCTTGTGAATGTGGGGGAATGCCAGGCCTCCACCGTGGTTCGGATTCCACGTTAAACTGTAGTCCTCCATTTCATCTCACAATCACCCTACCATTACACATTAGCGTACGTGTGTATAACCCGAACGGGTAGTAAGACGCGGTGCTAATAATAATAATAATACAGTGGATTTAGATATAGCTTGTTTTCTCTCTTTTTTTACCTTTAATAAACTACCCTCAATTTTAGGGTAAAATATCTAACTCCAAAAACTCCTTGGGGGAACCTTATAAAAGCCATATATACTGAGTTTTAACCTGATCAATAAAATGGGTTCGGCTCTAGGCCTAGATGTAGGTACACAGGCAAGACAGTATCACAAAAAACACCTTTTCGGTTACAGATTTTTTTTACGAGCAAAGTACTTTTATTTTCAAGGTGTCAAGAGAAAGTAAAAATTGTCTGTTTACGTAAAGATGAGCACAAATCATAGTCTTATACACTTCAATGGTGTACACACACTTCTATATATTTTGAAACCACTTTCAAATAAAGGCTCAAAGACACTATGGAGTTAAATAATCACAATTTAAGAAGCAAAATGCAGTAAATTATACATTGGCCACTTATATAAGTTTTTGAGTATACAGTCATAATGCCCCATTATTTGAATATTGTATTTATTTTTGACCTATCAACTATAGGTATATAGTCTTATGAAGAGTGTTTAGTTAGAAACCGATGTGTATTTGAGCTTTTACATACTTTAACAACTAAATTGTTTTAGTGAAACATACCTTCTACCCAAGCCTACTAGTTAAAAGCAAAAGTTGTTAACCTAAAGCTTAAGCCAAACAGCTGGTTTTGTTTGTAAAGCAATAACAATCATTCAACATTAAAACTACTTATAAATCCTTACATTATTTCAACATTTCAAAATGGAACACACTACAAATATTAATTTTGAGACAAGAGTCTAGATTCATAGAAATATATCAAAACACAGTTAATTTATTACATTTAATTGGGAGCAAATTCAGCTTAAAGTCGCAAGTACTCAACTCTCCAAAGTTAACTCAACGAGTTGAGATTATTGGTGTATCAATGCCTTTCCTAATATTATATGTACAATACCTTCTTTGTGTTGCACATAAGTAGATTTCTCAATAAATGTTTCTAGGATATGTGTGTGAACGTGTAGGGGATTTGAGATTCCTTAAATAATCATGCCCTTTATCGAGATATTCTCTATGAAAAATTAGATAATCATGTCATGACTCCATGTTGGCATCACACTTTGTTAATGTATTCATGCAGAGTTTACAGTGAAATTTCCGTTCTATCTTGTATGCAAGATAGCCAGCAACATATTTAAAAGATCAAACGGTAAAACAAATAATTATCTAATCTTAATTTGTGATGATAAAAAACATTAAAATTGTATATGTATAGTTTTATACTCGTTAGTCCCTATTTAAAAACAATTCATTTAATAACAAAATATGTTAAATAGTAAATAGGAAAGCATTTTGAGATACCTATTTATTTTATATCTCACGTAACAAAGTAATATGCATGTAGCCTACAATCGGTTTACAATGAAAGGTGACATCGATACTTTAATGGAGTAGATTAGCCTACAGCCATATTTTATAAGCCACAATGTTACATCATAGTACATAATAATAAAGGGAAGTGTTTGTGTGTGATGCCCAGCCAAATCTAATGCACGCATAGATCTGAAATGTTTAACATAGGTGGACGGAAGGAGGTCTGATTGCACCTCGAAGCAGGATTTATAAATTTTCAATTAGCTTTTTAATTATGCTATTTTAAACCAATTTTTTATCTGTTTTAGAATTATGTTTCAGAGATACAGGCACCATCGGGGTGTGGGGGGCTGCCTATATAATTCTTATACCACAGTGGGTCACGGACAACGCAGTGCGGGATTTCTATTAATTCATACAAAAAAGCTTGCTAACTTTTAAGATAAATAGAGTGTAGAATATATAATATGTTGAATAATTGCTTCAATAAACTGTAAATAATTTTATCTATACGTATGGGCCCTATATGATTAATTAAAATTTCAAACTGATTTAACTTTTATTAACAGACAGAACGCCCTTTCAAGGTCGAATGATAAGGCAGAATTCCAAAACAAATGGCCCACACTACAAAGCTGACCAGCCCGTTTGTCTGCATTATCTTTATATTACTATCTGGGCTGCAACCATGTACTCACACAAAATACAATAATTTAACTTTAGTGTTTACTATGTAATTTTAAATAACAGAAACCCTTAGAACTATTTAAAACTATCTTATATTTTTGTTTTAACTTTAATTACCTGAGTGTGGGAATTTTAATTTACAGTGGGAAAGTACCAGTTTTTAAATTATTTCAAGTATACATTAATGATTTTAAATACATAGCATCGTATAGAGCAAAACTTGGGCTCTCAGGAAGGTGGAAAAGAAATACTTGGAAAGCTTTGAAATGTGGTGCTGAAGTAGACTTGAGAAGATCAGGTGGACAGACAGGGTGACAAATGAACAAGTCCTAAGAAGAGTGGGTGAGAAGAGATCCATTTTGGATGTGATTCTTTGGCGCAAAGCAAACTGGATCGAACACATCCTTAGGAAGAACCGACTTCTGCACTACGTCATAAAAGGAAAGTTTGAGGGTAAGAGGAGCTTAGGATGAAAGAGGAGGCAGAGAAGAGGGCACATTGGAGGTCTAGGTTTCAATGACAAAAGAAATGGAACCTGTCGTAAGACGCAACACCTAATAATAATATAATAAATAATAACACGATATTATGTATTAATGGGAGTTAATATCCCCATTTTTTCAGTTTTTAAATTATTAGCATCGCATCTTACTACCCGTTCGGGTTATACGCACTTACGCTAATGTGTAATGGTAGGGTGATTGTGAGATGAAATGG
>CABFVX010006173.1:0-24945 GCA_902151425.1 Timema shepardi
AACACACAAGCAACTAACTGCAATAGTCAACAAATACCGGCAACAAACGAGCAACTAACTGCAATAGTCAACAAATACCGGCAACACACAAGCAACTAACTGCAATAGTCAACAAATACCGGCAACATTGCCGTGCCATACGGTGATATTTCGATACATGCCTGCAATAATTTCAGGTACACATCGGATACATAATTGCAGCACCTTTAAGAAAACATTATAGCTTACTATTTACATTTATTTTTATTTCTAACAAAATATTTCTTATTTACTAATGGCATGTGCAGCGAACAAGTTTTTCACATTGATTTCCAAAACATAAACAACCCCCATAGAGCAGAGAATATTTAGTGGCTACATTTGAAACTATAAATGTAATTTGTGATGTGAGTATTTCATTATTTTAATACTATCTTGACCTTTTGACCGTTAATTTTGTAAAGAAAAAAGTGTCGAAACGTTGGAAATATTTTTTACAGCCCTGATATATTCACAACTTTAAATTTGACCTTGATAATGCAAGCTATCCATATTCTCTAATGTGCATCTAAAACAAATAAAATCAATAACCTTCAAAATTATGTGTTAAATAATATTATGTTTAAATAAGACAAATTTGCATGTATATTACCGCGTAACTCACGGTCTAATCTATCAAATAGAGGCGCAGTTCTTGACTTCTGGTAGGAAATATAATTCTAAAGCTTGAAATTACAAATATTTGTAGTAGAGGCTCTGGCGAACCGTGGAAGAGTTGGAAAAGGTTATCTTTTATAGAGTTTGACACTGAGTATTCTATAGAATATGTTCCTAAGAGTATTCTATAGAACGGTTTACTACGAGTATTCTACAGGACGTGTTCCTATAAGTATTCTATGGAACATGTTCTTATGAGTAATCTTTATACTCGTATTTCCTCAGTGCATTTGAACGTAATTCAAACCTCAACCTCCCCACCCCCCTTAATCTTACAAACCAGACTAGATGAGACCGACGTGTTGGTCCGCAGTGCATGTGAATACTGTGTTGTGTAATGAGGTGTAAAGGACCGTGTCTGGTGTCCTTGGAAAGGTTTTACTTTCCTCTGCTTCTGTGGATAACACAACACAACCTATTCAGTAGGGATAAAGTAGTGTCATTACTAGTGAGAGGAGATACAGGACCGTTCACAGGTAGCTGTACTGTCGTTACTAGTGAGAGGAGCAACACGACCGTTCACAGGTAGGAGGAGTAGTGTCGTTACTAGTGAGAGGAGCAACACGACAGTTTACAGGTAGGAGTAGTAGTGTCGTTACTAGTGAGAGGAGCAACACGACAGTTCACAGGTAGGAGTAGTAGTGTCGTTACTAGTGAGAGGAGCAACACGACAGTTAACAGGTAGGAGGAGTAGTGTCGTTACTAGTGAGAGGAGCAACACGACAGTTCACATGTAGGAGGAGTAGTGTCGTTACTAGTGAGAGGAGCAACACGATAGTTCACAGGTAGGAGGAGTAGTGTCGTTACTAGTGAGAGGAGCAACACGACAGTTCACAGGTAGGAGGAGTAGTATCGTTACTAGTGAGAGGGGCAACACGACAGTTCACAGGCTGGAGTAGTGTAGTGAGAGGAACAGTGTGAAAGTTCACATTTATTAGCTGACTTTCGTCACTCGCCAGTGTTCATACATACGAACACGGCGGTATTCGACAAAGGGATTTCTGTTCAATACAGGATTCATGCCAAAATTAAAATTAGATGTATCTACATTTTTCTATAGGAATTAAAACGTTTCATTTTAAGTTTTATAATTTTAAAATTTGAAATTAGTTCTTTTTAAAGAACGTTCCACTCTAAATATCTCATCTGTGAGATCACAGTAAATGGCCAGAAACATAGATCCAACCTCACTTAGTTAAATCAAGAGTCACAACAGAGGGAAACTCTCTGCTACGGTTGAAAAGGATCCTACTAGATTTCATACGAATTAAGGTTTATCCTATTAATTTATATTGGTTGTAATATTGTTAGGAGTATATTTTATTACATCATCAGCTCCATGTCGTTTTCAAGACAACTAACCAGCTCTTTTTATTTTCTCTAGCAGTTGTCATGCCGGTCGTGTCAAAGTGACAGTCCTTGTGTGTTGCGAGAAGCTGTTAATAATCAATAAGTGTCATCTGAGGTGTTCATAATCTAAGCTTGTGTTACAAACAATAAACACTCGAGCGTTGGAAAGGAGGATACAAGATAGAGATATCTTTTGGATACTCTTAGGTTAGTAATCGCTAAGTTAGTATTTAAATTGAGTGTCACGTTTCTGATTGTAGGGGATGTTAACCCCCACATCACACTTGTTTTAGCGGACATGATTATAACTAAGGTTAGCGTTCTCACTGGACACTACTAGAGCTCTGAACTCGAGGATTTGTAGAGGAAGCTCCAATCTTATATTTCACTCGATACTTTCTGGAAGAGTCCTCACGCGCTGGTATCGACAGAAACAACACTTGAGGTCTGTGGTTCGAATGTTTACTGGGACGGAGGAACACCAACAACACGCAACATTACTACAACAGTCGCAACATTACTACAACACACGAAACATTACTACAACAGACTCAACATTACTACAACTCACACAACATTACTACAACACACACAACATTACTACAAACCACGCATTAAAGGTGACCCTAAAACTACAAATTGGATAACAATACAAAAATTATAGATTTTATAAAATTACATTATTTAAATACCATAAAAAACTTCAAATAAAACACAGAGGCAATGAATATTGATGAATGTTCTTGGTCTTGGCTGACAGGGAGCTATTGGCTCCAGCTGAAAGGAAACTATTGGTCCCTGCTGACAGGTAATTATTGGTCCTGGCTGACAGGGAACTATTGGTCCCTGCTGACAGGTAATTATTGGTCCTGGCTGACAGGGAACTATTGGTCCCGGCTGACATAGAGCTATTGGTCCCGGCTGACAGGGAGCTATTGTCCCGGCTGACAGGGAGCTAGTGTCCCGGCTGACAGGGAGATATTGTCCCGGCTGACAGGGAGATATTGGCCCTAGTTGACAGGGAGCTATTGGTCCCAGCTGACAGGGAGCTATTGTCCCGGCTGACAGGGAGCTATTATCCCGGCTGACAGGGAGATGTTGATCCCAGCTGACAGGGAACTATTGGCCCTAGCTGACAGAGAGATATTGTCCCGGTTGACAGGGAGCTATTGGTCCCGGCTGACAGGGAGATATTGTCCCATCTGACAGGGAGCTATTGGTCCTTGCTGACAGAGAACTATTGTCCTAGCTGACAGGGAGCTATTGGTCCCAGCTGACAGAGAGCTATTGGTCCCGGCTGACAGGGAGCTATTGGTCCCAGCTGACAGGGAACTATTGTCCCGGCTGACAGGGAGCTATTATCCCGGCTGACAGGGAGATATTGATCCCAGCTGACAGGGAACTATTGGCCCTAGCTGACAGAGAGCTATTGTCCCGGTTGACAGGGAGCTATTGGTCCCGGCTGACAGGGAGATATTGGTCCCAGCTGACAGGGAACTACTGGCCCTAGCTCACAGAGAGCTGTTCCCCCACCTCTTCCCTCCAAAACACTCGTGAAATTGCATTATAGCTATAACCTTGATTGATTGCTTTCTCCAAAGTATATTTCTGGGTCCATCACTGCTATAGACAAGTCGATACCTCCTCCTTCATCTTGAGGTGAACCATATTTAGAAATGTTCGCATTTCTAGACCCTGTGACATCACATCTGTTCGAATCATGCGCTACAGCGTCCCTCTGTGGGCGGCCTCAACCTTGGTCGTGTTCGCCACGTTAGTTCTACTGTCCTACGTCACGGTGCTTGTGCTCTACATCAGTGCCGCCGCCATCGCGGGCTTCTTGTCAGACCAGCTGATCAAGCTCGCCGTCAACCTGGCGCCGCGACGCCTTCTGCCTGGCTTACGGGAGAGGGCCGTCTTCATCACAGGTGCGAGAGAGTTTCACCAACTGCTCGGGGGCATTTGTAGTGAACTCCAAACTAATTACTTGTGCCTCATCTCATACGTGAACAATGTTTTACTTCAACTGTACCATTAATGACTTAACTTAAGGGAATAGGTTGAGGAGGGAAACTTAGATAAAATACGTCCGCAAAATATACCCATCGGGATTTGAGCCCTGACCACTTTCAATAGTGGTTTCAAGAGAAACTTGTGTCAATGGCTGAGGGAACAGGTGTGTGTTTTCCAGAATCAAGTTGATTTGCAAGCTATGTTCAAATATAATAAGTCTAATAATAATGTGCACATAAATACTCTAAATTAAATAAAACAAGGAAATTAAGAGATGGTCTCGTAATTGACCACAACACTTATAGTTGCAGTTCCTTTATATCGACTTCAGAGAGTTGGTTTTATATTAGTTGCAGTTCCGTTAGATTAACCTCTGAATTTTGTTACAGGCTGCAGTTCCGGGTTCGGGCTACAACTAGCGAAGCGTCTGGACGCCCTCGGAGTGATCGTCTACGCCGGTTTGAGGAAGCCTCATAGTACAGGCGCACTAGAACTTAAAGCCACATGCTCTAAGAACCTGCACATCGTCGTCATTGACGTCACCAAGGATGAGGATGTTAAGAACGCGGTCAAATACGTCAACAAAACCATATGGTGACAAAGGTAGGACTTTGTCGCTCAGTAAAATACGTCAAAAAGAACACCAGATACGGTGACCTGGCGGTCTAGGGGTAAGGTGTCATACTTCTGTGCTGACGGCCGGGATTCAATCCTCGGTCCCGGCACAGACTTATCTGATCACCAAACCCTTCCTTCACCTCTGACAAGACATCTTGTGAATGTGAGGAATGCCAGGCCTCCACCGTGGTTCGGATTAACCATTACACATTAGCGTAAGTGCGTATAACCCGAACGGGTAGTAAGACGCGGTGCTAATAATAATAATAATAATAATAATAACACCAGATACAAAGGTAGGTATCGGCAGGATGAGGTTAATTTCCTGCTGAATGTTTTTGTGTGATGTTTTCCCTTAGTCGCCGTCACTGACATTTCCTAGTGACTTCTGATGTATTTTCCAGTTTGGAGAGCATCTTGTTACGGAATTAATATTGCAAAGAATAAAACAATGTACCTAGATCAATTTACTGCAACTACTGTGAATTTCATAAATTTTAGTAAATATTTAGAAGTATTCTTAAAATAAGTTAAAATTTTATAAACGCATTGAATTATTACAAATTGCACTTTATTTTTAATACGTGGGCTATCAGCTAATTACTTTAATAAACCATTTGAAATGTTAAGACAACTTAAAGGATATGCACTTTTATCAACCTAAGGAGGGGATAGTAAAACCATATTGATATATCACATTCCTCTTCCCATGTGAACATGGCTGAGGTCAAGCCTCGATATCAACCATCACAGGGAAATTAATGTATTGAAAGTTGACGTATTTGACCACGTGATCACCAATGAGCGCTTTAAACTCTTGTTGATGCTTGTTACAGTGTTTTGGGCTGTGGTCAACAACGCTGGTGTCTCGGCCATAGGCGATGTCGAGTTGACACCTTTTAGCGTCTTTTCGCACCTGATGGAGACCAACGCGCTTGGTTGCGTCAGGGTGACCAAGGCCTTTCTACCCTTGCTACGAGAGTCCAAGGGTAGGGTGGTGTGTGTGGGGAGCATATCCGGTGAGGGCACACCACTCGACTAAACATGACTTGTGTTAACCTCCTGATCATTCCTAATCGATACCTCCTGATTGCAGTGTACCCCTGATCATTCCTGCTCACTACCACTTACCTGGAATCACTAACCGGCATTATACCCGACACAAACTATCCATCCTTCATGGTAAAAGTTTCTCCACGACTGTGTTTTGCTGGAATAAATCTCCCTGTAAACTTGTATTGAAACTTACGGCCAATATCATAAGCCGACTTAGCACACCTCAAGTGCGGCGCTGCACTAAATACAGGATGACATCTACCTTAACTAGAATGGAATGGGACAGTTTCATATATAAAACTGGCCCATTACATTCGAGTTTAGATAGGTGTCGTCTTGTATTTACTATAGCACTGCACTTGAGGCGTACTCCATCTGACTATGAAACCGGCCCTTGGACACAAATACAACCTGAACATCTTTGTCTGTGGTGAGGCAGGATAGCACCTTTGGGCGCTCGAAAGCACTCTACCCAGAACATTATTTTTAAAGTTTATTTTTAAAATAAAATATTTAATCGTATTCTCTGTAGACTATTTTTAAAAGTTGATTATTTTTTAAGGTTTTCCTATAGATTATATCAAATTGGGATTATTGTAAGCCTCTAATGTGTTTCCCAAATAACCTTCAAGCCAAACAAATAGTAAGAATATTGGAAAACAAACCATTGTACCAAAATATTGTACATAATGTAATGACAGTTTGAAGATTTGTGTAAGCATAATAACTGAGTTTGGATGAAACTTTACGAGTTTTTCTTCTAATTACGGTTCTAGGTAACGTTTAATTTTTGAGACAGATAAAAGGTTACTAATAAAACAACTCTATATTCATCTGCTTGGCAAATAAATTTTGTAATTTTGACCAGTAAAGTCAATTAACACTATTTGTCCAAGTGACAACATATATTTGCAAAACGGGTGCATACAGAAATGTTTTAAGTGAATTTTCAACTGTCAGATAAATCCTATATTACCATAAAAGTACAAATAATAGCTAAATGAATCTAGTGTGTAAAATATTAGTGAGAAACGTTTGAAGTAGTTCCTACTATGTTCCAGGTCTGTTTGCGTTCCCCGGTCTGACGCATTACGCCATGTCCAAGCACGCCCTCACGGCTTTTGCTGACGGTCTCCGTAGAGAACTGAGGAAATGGTCAATCGGTGTCCACGTGGTCGACCCTCACATGTACCAGTGAGTACATCCATGTGCCTGGTCGGTAATGTGTGGCATCTGGCTAGTACTGGGAAGCGTGCATTAACAATATCCTAAATTATAAATTCCAAAACTACGTTTTTTGATACTTGTACCTGTCTTTTACCATAAAAAGTAGCAGTCTTACCTTGGTTGACTTTATGTCTATGGCTCTATCTTATAAATTACATCATAGTGAGACCAAGCAAGGTGGCAGTCTTACCTTGACTAATTACACTACAGCCCTGTATTATAAACTAGAGCATAGTAGAGCTAAGCAAGGTAGTATTACCTTTACAGCTTAGTAATTAAATTATTACTATCTTATAAGCTGATAGTGGAACAAATCGAGGAAAGCTGGCTTTCTTTTAGGATAGACGAAGGATACGTCTAACCACAAGGGTTATTTAACCACTTATGCCTCTGGTATAAATAAGTACACGCGACTACATTTAAAGTTTTAAAATATTAAATAGATTATATTATTTCCAGTGGCATTTTAGCATGGTTGCAGTTTTTAATTCAAAATAGATCTGACTTTCCTCAAACTAATAAATTCATTTTTAAATAGGATAAAAAAATATTTATTTCAATTAATTGAGGATTTTTAAAAGCTTCTCAATTCTTTACCGCAGAATAAAAATATTTTCCTCCAAATCGGTGGTCTTAAGGCAATTTGCCAACAAAATAAGTCAAATGTTTAGCAAACATTTCAAAAAACAGGTTCACACCAATAAAAAATAAATTAAAACAACGTTACTACCGTAGAAATATGACCAACACGGTCTCAAGACTAACCTTAAATTAGATTATACAATGTTGAAACGCTTAAGCAAACAAATAATTAAAAGTACCCTTACTGACCGTCTCAAACGTATTACTCGGCCACTTCACAGTAATTTCAAGGTCAGTCACAAAGTGATTCAGAACCCCCATTAGCGTACTACTAATTGTATTCTCCCTTTCAGGACCGCGATGACAAACGAAATGAGCTCGATAAAGAAATTGAAGGAAAACTGGGAGACGTGTAGCGAGAAGACTTTAACAGACTACGGCCCTGATTTCTTCAAAAAGTACACGGTATTGTTTACAGTCTAACATTTGCTGGAAGAGTCACTACAGATATTCGGAGATATGTTGATGATCTCTAGCGAGCAGTTGTCAAAGAATTTAACTGATTTATTATCCTGACAACTTCACAGGGAACTCACTTTCTGTGGTATCACTACCCCCCCCCCCTTAGATTGAAGATTAACCTTTAACACAATCTCAATTCAAGGGGTTCCAAAGAAGGTTTAGGTTAAACACATAATAATATGTTGAAAATACTTTAAAACTGGTAGCTTTTAAAACCAAGAAAGTCTTAGTTCTGGCTTTGTAAAAACGCGACGACCTTAAAAGACACATTTTAGCTCTGCTTCTTAGGAGGGTGGTCTGATGCGTCACGAGGACTTAGGCGCAAAGCTATACTGGCTTAGTTTAGAGGTGACCGGGAGGTCAGAGTTCAAGTACCGGCCGAGTGTGTCTATTGGTAGAGAAAAATGCCTAATGTTTGTATGGTAATTATGATAAACTACAAAATTTAAAAGTTAAGATTAAGAAAAGAGAATAATTTAGGAACTGTCCAACAATGTTTTATGAGAATGTTTGTTTTTAAACTAGTACACTAATTTTAACACCATATAATGTATTGAAACACCACCGAAGCTTTTATTCCGTCGATACCACTGCTAGCTTTTATCGGGTCATTTAATACACAAACTTATATTAGAAGAGTCCGAACCAGGTTGGTGGTAGAGGGCAGATGTATGCCTGTTTCATCTTCTAGTATAGGATTATTGATGTAAATGTTTCTTGTTCAGGAGAACGCGAGATATATCGCGAGCCTGTCGAGAGGAAGTCTAGCCGTGCCTTTGGACGATATCATGGACGCCATCTTGGGCGAAACACCGCAGGTAATGTTGTGTTAGTTCCTTCAAGCAGAGTAGCGTATTTTTATTGGACCAACTCGAAATATTGAGTAGGATACAAATTACAAATGGAAAGCAGAATACCGGCAAATTAAACTAAAAAGGAAATTAAACATACATAATTCAAAATACATATTTATTAAGCAAGAAACATATACCATAAGTGTTGGTGAATTTAATACAATAAAAGGGCCATACAAGGAGGTACGGAATACCGACAAGTTTAGAAAAATATATACAATTCAAGGAGGTAAAATCAATCATAAGGGTTCAAAAGGAACCAGATGGATTCCGAGACAAAAAAGAGTCCTACCCAACATTACCATCACAATACAGATCAAACAGGGTCACGCAACTCCATGATCCACAACGAAGCCCAATTAGATTTCTGAATACCTACTATTTGGCCATATTCCTCCTAAATAGAGGTTCAATCTTGAATGTATAAAATACACAAATTATCAAAAGGAAGAGACTAGGGGGAAGTCCATAAAAAGAGGAACGTTACATTGTCCTCGACAATAACTAACTAAACATAGAAAAACATCCGCAAACACGTGAGGAAGGGTCTCTCTCTATACAATTCCTCAGACCACCCTACACTCTAGCCCAAAATAAAACTTTGTAGTTTGTCACCAAATGTTTTATAGGATGAAGCTCCATGAGGACGCTATTCATTCAAATGAATATCCAAAAATATAGTGTCAATAGTGAAGCTCAAAACAAAGTTTGTTGTGTACAGTAATAAAACAATATTTAAGAGTCAATCCCAAACTATTTTGGCAAAGAGAAGATTAAAACACATTATATGTCAAACATTCAGCAAATGAAATTAAATAATTATTTGATGGAAATACCTAGAGCACGATTTTAAATAAGCTGACGCAATTAATAGTACAAGAGCCAGTGAGTGACACAATATTAGAGGGTTAAGCCTATAAATAAGATGTTTATATGACGCGTACGAAGATTCCAGTCTATTTCCGCCACCAAGAGTAACTTTTTATAAATAATATCCCAGAGTGTGTACTTCAACCTTTCAGTTGTTGCCTTATCTTCCGTGTTGAGCACCAGAAGCGGTTGACTTGGCTGATTTGTTTTTAGAGTTACAGGTTGTTGTCACAGACCCTTATCCTCTTTGTCTGAAATTAAATTAACATAAATGTAACTCTTGGATTAATTCCTGCCAGAAAAGTGTACAATTAGTATTAAATTATAACCCTTAGAGAGATGGAATTGATTAATGAGTCTGCGAGATGATTTTGTTTTAGAGAATTGCTCTGTGGAAGAGATTTTGTTTAGGAGCTGTATTTTCTGTTTGTTGACCTAAGGTAGTTTCGGTTTTATGCTGTATCTTTTTTCTTGCGGGTCGTATATCACCAGAATTTGAACTATAAGATTTGTGTGTCCATATGCCTTTTCAAAGAACTTCTTGTCTTTTTCTTTAAATGTTCTGGATTTTGTAATATCACGGAGGTCCGTTAGTCCTGTTATCGTCCTTAGCACTTTGTTTTGCCTGATTTTCAAGTTATTTATGTGAGATTTTTCCGCGTAGCTCCACGCCTCGCATCCATATAATAGTATGGGTTGAATGATTGTCCTGTATAAGATTAGCTTGGTTTGTTGGGATAGGTCTCTGCCTTTCATTAATGGATATATTTGACTGTATTTGGCCATCCTTTCTTTTGTGTATTCATTATGTGTATCTTCTATGTAAGTTTGCAGTCGATGTTTACTCCTAAGTGTTTGGACTCTTCTTCGTAGGGTATTTCCTATTCTAGCCATTTTAGTTTCAGATTTGGTTCTATGTAGTCTCTTTTTGTCATGCTTAGGGTTGTTGACTTTGTGAGGTTGAATTTTATTCCCCATTTTTTCATCCCGTCTTCGATTGTTGTAAGATATTATTTAAGTATTAGTCTGGCGTAGAAGATGTCTTGTTGGGTCTGTTGTGTATATTAGGGTATCATCTGCAAATAATCTAGTCATAGTGTCTTATTCTGTGGGCAGGGGCGGATTTAAAATTTTTGCGCCCCTGGCACAATTATAATATACGCCCCCCCCCAACCCCCTTGCCCATTTTTTTTTGTCAAGTGCTTTTGGAAGTTTCGGTGGAAATAAGTGTTTGAGGAAGGGTGGGGGGAGTTAGTATTCAAGAAAACATCTCTACGAAAGATAATCAGGCATGTACAGTTCAGTAACTTGAGTTAACTTTATAAAGAATGGGAGACTGACCTCAGTTACAAAGCGATTGAATAGTACAGTTATTTAAAAATAAATATTGTCGTTCTGACTTTAAAACTTGAACTATTCTGATAATGTTAGTCAATAATTTTTAAACGTAATTATTAAAAACAAAATATTATAATACAATAATAATGTTATCCGAAATGTGCTGCCGCCCCTATGCCCGTGCCTAGTGGTCCTATAGTGTGAATCCGCTTATGTCTGTGAGTATGTATGCTACGTAGACGCTGTATAAGTTTAGGGCTAGTGCTGACCCTTGGGGCTCCAGCTTTGATCTGGTATTCTATTGAGTTTTCCCATCTACTTGTACTCTAAATGTTCAGCCTGTTAGGAAGCTATCAATTAAGATTACTAGCTGGTAGGGATACTTATTTTCTATTAGTTTTAGTATTAGTCCTTGTTGAGACACCTTGTCGATGGCCTTTTATAGGTTTAGGGAGACCGCAAGCGTCCTCTCTCCTTGATGGAACCCCTCTGTCATTTGCTCTATTAAGATGACTATTGGTTGATTTGAGTTGAGTGCTCTTCTCAAAATCCAAATTGTATTGGTGGTATGATCTGTGCGTCCTTAGTGAAGTTGTTCAGTCTTGTTTGTATTGTTTTCTCGAATAGTTTGATTAGTGTACATAGTAGACTTATGGCGCGTCAATTTTGGGGAAGCTTTGGATCCTTTCCCGGTTTGGTTAGTGCGATTACTATTGCCCTTTTCCATGTTTCCACGAAGTAGTTTAGGTTAAGTAAGGAGTTCAGTATGATGTTTAGGTTCTCTCTTGCATTGGGAAGGATATCTGCAGCAATTTGTTTGTGATTTTATCGTGACCTGGGAATTTGTTTTTTGGTAGATTCTTTATTAAAATTTGAGGTTCTTTTACTGTTGTGGGTTCTGCTCTTGAGTTTTGCGGTGTGTGTAGGTAGTTGCGGATGCTTATTTTGGTGGTTTGTGTGATTTTGTGGCTCTTCGTTTGGGCGATGGTGTCTTCTTTGTCAATACTGGTGTATGCCATTCCATTTCTTTCGTGGATGGCTGGCATAGATTTTTTTTTGTTAGATCCTCTCATCTGTCTTGTGATTTTACAGATTTGGTTTGTGTCTGTGGCCGTTTCCGTTACGTAGATATTCCAGTTTTTTTTATCGTCTTTATTTGTCTCCTTACTTGCGCTTTTAGTCAGTTGTACGTTGTTTTATGTTAGGAGGTCCTTTGAAAGTCTCTTTTAGCTCCCCTTTTTCGGGCTATTAGTAAGTCTAAGTCGGAATGTTCTTGTCTCAGGTTTAACCATGCTGGTGTGATTATAGTGTTTTCTCTTAACGTTTCTTGGATTGTCATGGATAGTATTTTTACTGCCGCCTCTGCATCTTCTTTGTTCTCTATTTGTATATGGCTAGGTATCCCTTCCTGTAAGTTTATTTTGTATTCCTGACAGTTTGTTATCCTTTATTTTGATTTGTATTTGTTTATTTAACTCAGTTAGCAGAATAATGTGTTATGGTCTGAATCCATTTCTTATAGCATCGTGTTGTTGTCGATAGCTAGTTCTGTATTTGTAATTATTACGTCGAGTACGTCTGGTTGCATGTTGTTGGATGGATATAAGGTAGGTTCCTCTGGTCCCATTACTGTATAGTCGTTGCGTTCCGAGTGCGTTAATAGGGTTCTACCACTTGTGTTCGTTGCTCTGCTATTCCAGGCCGGATGCTTGCTGTTGAAGTCTCCTCCTAAAAATATGGTGGTTCTGTTATGCTGTTTAAGTCGTTTACTAGCATGGTCTTCTGTGGAGGTATGTAGATTGCTGCGAAAGTTATTGATCCACTTCCTGTGTTGAGTTGAATGGCTGTTTTTATCGGTGTAGGGTAAGGTCTGGTGGTGGTGGTGGTGGTGATATGTTTATTTATTAATATGGCTGTTCCGTCTCCTTTTCTGGCTTCTCGTTTTGTTTTGTAAATGTCGTATTTGTATAATTCGAGTATTTTGTTAGGGTTGAGGTGCGTTTCGTTGATCAAGGCGATGTCCACTGCGTACGTTTTGAGGAGGTCCTCAAATTCCTTGGCCTGTTGAAGTAGGCCGTTCGTGTTTCATGCTAGTATGCGTAATTGGTCTTTGGATGTAGTGTTTGCATTAGTCATCAGTGAGATATTTTGTTACTCCTTCCAGCAATATCCATATTTTCTCTGTTTTGTCTATTGTCTGGCTGTACCTTCTCAGGTATGATCTCAAGTGTGTTAATAGTCGTCTTAGGTTGATCTATTTTTAGTTTTTGTAATAGTTCTCTGAATCCTGAACCTTCCAAATTAGGTTGTTCATTCTCAGTTGCTGTTTCTTCTCTATGGTTTATGAGGGCCTTCTTGTAATTTGCATGAATGGCTTTGGTCATTGTAGAGTTTTGTGACGTTCCGGGTAGTAGTGGGAAGTCGTTTTCATTTTTCGTATTTTGTACCTTTGTGGGTTTAGTCGTTCTTGTTTTTTAATTAATGTCTGCTTTTCTTGTGTTAGTTTGATATAAACTGGGCACTTTGTATAGTTGGCTGAATGGTCTTTGTTGTAGTTGGCCCATTTTGCGGTAGCGGTCGTTTCTTTTTTGGGGCATTCTGTCGTTTAATGTGGGTTGAGGTATTCGACACAGCGTGGATTGTTGTCGCATTGGTTTTTTTGTGTGTCTGAATTCTTGTCAGTGGTGACATTGTATGCTGAAGTTAGGTGAGGGTCTGTAGTATTCGATCTTTACTTTTGTGTGATTTATACAGTGAACATTGTATATTTTATTTACATTTTCTGTCTTTTGTAGGGAGGTGATATAGATTGGCAGTGGTATTATTGTCTACCAAGTGGTATTTTTTGTGAAGTCATCGACACCTGGCTAACATCCTTTACTTGGAATAATTTTTTATTTAGTTATTTTATGTCACTAGGGCCAATATTTGGCGGGAGTCAATTATCACTTTGAGTGGTTTGTTCCTAGTTAGGGAGTAGGTGTGAAACTCTTGCCCTTCCCTTCTTAGGAATGATTGAAGTTAGTTGAAGTGCTCATTGTATGCTGTTTTGATCTTGAGCCCGTCTCTTACGTAAAACGCCTCGAAACTGTTCATGTTGTCTTCCATGTAATTTACCAGTTTGTTGTACCGTTGAATGCCTTTTACCACTATTGGTGGTTGTCTTGATTTGGTTTTGGGTGATTCTTGTGTGTTGTTCACCTGTGTGTCCTTATTTTGGGCCAAGTCTGTCTCGAGTGGGCTGTACTTGTTTATTTTAACAGATTTCTTGGGTGTTGCTGTTGCGTGTTTTAATTTAAGTGTTCTCTTAAGGAGTTTTCTTTCCGTGAACTCACGATCCTGGTTTTTTGTCTTTATTTCTGACTCTGATACTTCAGTTGAAGTCATTGCTACTGTGAGAAATTAGTTTGGTAGGAATCTAGGTCCGTCAGTATTTTTAATTCAATCTTCTTTTTGTTGGGGGAGGCTCCCCACTTTTGAATTGTCTATGGAAGTTATTTTGTCTGATGGTTCATAATTTGTTTTGTGAATTGTTTAGGGTTGCTGACCCTAAAAAGGGTTTTACTTAGTTTGTGTTCCTGTCAGGAACTCTTGTTGTGGTGTCACCCGGAATAGTCCCCGGACTGCAAGATATTTCATGGTACTCGATGGCAGGTAAACGAGGCTCTAGCTTAGTTCAAGGAGAGTCCACGCAGCTACCCAATCCGAGCGCACGACACAAGAACGTTGAACCAATCGATACCGCGCTCTGCACGATATGCACTAAAATATCCATGTAGTCGGGTCGGTTCCCTCAAGTCGAAGGTCCCCCAAAAGTTATTTTCAAGAATCGCCATCGGCAAACTCCGGATACTCATGATGACGTCAGGCCCATTAGACGGGCTTCAATAGGCCGTAGGATCAGGGCCACAGAATAAGTTTAACCACTGATGTCACCAGGTGAAGCGGCAGTGGACCGGAACAACCCGATGGGGTTTGGTCTAACACGTCCACCTAGAGGTAGGAGCGTCCACAACGCTTCAGTAAGATATCAACCCTCTATATGTCCCTGGTGCTACAGCTGGAACAATGATTGTGATATTCTGAAAATTGACACCTGGGCACAGAAATCGAACCCGGGACCTTTAGCTCAATACGCCAATTCTCTAACCATTGAAATATCCAAGAATCTCCCGTGCCCAGGGTCATTCTTCACTCACATTTTAAGGCAGAGTCTATGAGAGACGTCCGGTCCCGTATCCAGGTGTCATTTTTTCAATTTTAAGAATATGATATCTAGATGCGAGTAAATCCTCACTTAAACAAATATAATAGATTTGGCTATTTGATTCTTAGGCCTATATTAAAATAATTTACTGTTTTTACTACATTCAAAGGTGACCTGGCGGTCTAGGGGTAAGGTGTCGGACTTCTGTGCTGGGGTCCGAGGTTCAATCCTCAGTCCGGGCACAGATTTATCTGATTACCAAACCCTTCCTTCACCTCTGACAAGACGCGTATTAACCACAACTTGTGAATGTGTGGAATGCCAGGCCTTCACCGTGGTTCGGATTCCACGTTAAACTGTAGGCCCTCCATTTCATCTCACTATCACCCTACCATTACACATAGCGTAAGTGCGTATAACCCGAACGGGTAGTAAGACGCGGTGCTAATAATAATAATTTCAAAATTTTCTCAATACATCTCTTGTCTAGAGCTAGAGTCTGTGGAATGTTTCATATTGTAATAGGAATATAATTAGTGTTTGAAGCACACAGGTTACCAGGGTACTACTAGCACCCACTGGCTACCAGGGTACTACAAGCACCCACTAGCTACCAGGGTACTACGAGCACCCACTAGCTACCAGGGTACTACTAGCACCCACTAGCTACCAGGGTACTACAAGCACCCACTAGCTACCAGGGTACTACTAGCACCCACTGGCTACCAGGGTACTACTAGCATCCACTGGCTACCAGGGTACTACTAGAACCCACTGGCTACCAGGGTACTACTAGCACCCACTGGCTACCAGGGTACTACTAGCACCCACTGGCTACCAGGGTACTACTAGCATCCACTGGCTACCAGGGTACTACTAGCACCCACTGGCTACCAGGGTACTACTAGCATCCACTGGCTACCAGGGTACTACTAGCACCCACTGGCTACCAGGGTACTACTAGCATCCACTGGCTACCAGGGTACTACTAGCACCCACTGGCTACCAGGGTACTACTAGCATCCACTGGCTACCAGGGTACTACTAGCACCCACTGGCTACCAGGGTACTACTAGCATCCACTGGCTACCAGGGTACTACTAGCACCCACTGGCTACCAGGGTACTACTAGCATCCACTGGCTACCAGGGTACTACTAGCACCCACTGGCTACCAGGGTACTACTAGAACCCACTGGCTACCAGGGTACTACTAGCATCCACTGGCTACCAGGGTACTACTAGCACCCACTGGCTACCAGGGTACTACTAGCATCCACTGGCTACCAGGGTACTACTAGCACCCACTGGCTACCAGGGTACTACTAGCATCCACTGGCTACCAGGGTACTACTAGAACCCACTGGCTACCAGGGTACTACTAGCATCCACTGGCTACCAGGGTACTACTAGCACCCACTGGCTACCAGGGTACTACTAGCATCCACTGGCTACCAGGGTACTACTAGCACCCACTGGCTACCAGGGTACTACTAGCATCCACTGGCTACCAGGGTACTACTAGCATCCACTGGCTACCAGGGTACTACTAGCATCCACTGGCTACCAGGGTACTACTAGCACCCACTGGCTACCAGGGCGCTACAAGCACCCACAGGTTACCAGGGTGCTACAAGCACCCACAGGTTACCAGGGCGCTACAAGTACCCACTGGCTACCAGGGTACTACTAGCATCCACTGGCTACCAGGGTACTACAAGCACCCACTGGCTACCAGGGTACTACAAGCACCCACTAGCTACCAGGGTACTACAAGCACCCACTGGCTACCAGGGTAGTACTAGCATCCACTGGCTACCAGGGTACTACAAGCACCCACTAGCTACTAGGGTACTACTAGCACCCACTGGCTACCAGGGTACTACAAGCACCCACTAGCTACCAGGGTACTACTAGCACCCACTGGCTACCAGGGTACTTCTAGCACCCACTGGCTACCAGGGTACTACAAGCACCCACTGGCTACCAGGGTACTACAAGCACCCACTGGCTACCAGGGTACTACAAGCACCCACTACTTACCTAGATGTTTCAAGCACTCCCAAATAGATATTGTTATTCTAGCACCGGTACTTGCCAGGAATGAGAGCCAAGCTGGAGATGTTCTTGTTGAAATGGGCGCCTATAGACGTCCAAGATGTGGCTCTGGAGTTGTTCATAAACAAGGCTCTCCCTGTGGCAGGTACGTAACAACACTGTCACCACACTCACACACACTCTCTCAGTCACCACACACCACTCTCTTTCTCTCACACACCCACACACTCTCAGTCACCATACACTCTTTCACACAGTGTCACCACTCTTTCTTTCTCACATACCCACAGTCACCATACACTCTTTCTCACTTACCCACAGTCACCATACACTCTTTCTCACACACCCACACACTCTCAGTCACCATACACTCTTTCGCACAGTGTCACCACTCTTTCTCTCTCTCACACACACACACACACACACACACACACACACACTCTTTCACACAGTGTCACTCACCACTCTTTCTCACACACCCAAAGTCACCATACATTCTTTCACCCACACACTCTGTCACCATACACTTTTTCATACTCTCTCTCACAGCCATCATACACCTTCAGTCATTACACTCTCAGCCTTCACTGACAGCTCAGTTTATTAGTTTTTTCATTAAAAAAAACTGTTGTATTATTATGAAACAATATAACAGCTTCAGTGAAATCAAGTCTTGTTCTTTCTAAATCAGGAATCTTGGTTACCCAAGAGCCACTGAGTTATACAGTATAACTAAGAACCTGGTTAATCGGCTGTGGCTGTGAGTTACAATCTAGCATTATAATATATTCAAATTATTTCAAGTGACATTTAGGGTTGTAAATATAGTCAAGTCTCGAGATTCAACCAATCTCCCAGTATAACAAGCAGTTCAGGTCAAATGGGGGATTGGCTGGGCTATATTATTAGTGGAATTATATTTTAATGTGAATGCTCATATCTGTCAGTAAACCTAACAAAAGTGTGTGCCTGTGATCAATGTAAAGTCAAAACAGACCGAGTTTGGTACAAGTTGATATATTTTGTGTGTTCCAGCAGCCAAACGTCAAGATGAGGCTTCAAGAAATTCAAAGAATTTTTGAATACATTTTAGAAATAAATAAAAAGAGAAGAAATTGGGATGTAAAAAAGCAGACTAAAATATGAACCCCTTGACGTACTTTGATGTGTTGTGTGTGTCGTGACATACCACACCACACAGTTACAATGATGAGCAGGGCTGTGTTCTTGTGTGTACCTCATATACGGCAGGAGCGGGTTAAATAAAACTTGCCGGTGTGGCAGGAAATCTTTAGACTAGGACATTTTTAGGTAGTGGATCTTTGTTAATGCCGCCCTTAGGGAGTATGTGTGCGTGTGTGTGTCAGAACAAACCAAAACTCATTTGTTAGTGTATCTTTTCGGACGTTTATTATTTTGATTGCATGTATTTAGTTTATTATTAGTGTAGATAAATACTGGCTATTCAGGCCTTGGGAAGAGCAGCCAACATCAAAAAGTCAAGATTCTCTTTTACACGAAGATAGCAGCAGGGAGTATTTTAATGAACAGTTTATAAATAATAACCTACTTATTTATCATTTGCTTGCTCAGCGATGGTGGAAATATTAATCTTAAATATAAAATGACCCAAAATGTAAAGCTTTTTATTTATTTTTATTTAGGAAGTCATGAAGCATCAACATTTATCAAAATCTAAAGTTTGATTTTTTGACGATCACAATACTTTCTCTCTCCAAGGGTCGAGAAAGTTAAAACTCCAAAGAACTTCTAGGGGCATCCATTTTTTAAAAGTTAAAAAAACTACTTGAAATAAATTCTTCAGTCTTACGGCATTCGATTTTAAAAAGATTTCAGAGGAAGGCCTTTCTAAATAACTTATAGGGGTGTGTAGGGGTATAATTATATAATATGTGTTATATATTTGTATGTGTGTTTAAATTTAAATCACATTTATGGGGAGGTGCCATACTAAAATGAGTGTCAAATATTCAAAGGCTTTTTGACATAATATGATAATTAATTGTCTTTCTTTTTTCCCTTTTATGATAGGATTAAAAACACTGGTGTTGACACTGTGAAGGTTTTGGTAAATAGCTAAGGTGTGAGAGGCTTAATAAAGTAGTATTAATATCCTTGGACACGAATTTCCTAGTCAACATTGAGATTATTATGCCGCTGTTTGGTGTCAAAGAGATGCCGTTCTTTTGAGTGCGGGCCGATTCTGTACTAGAGTCTTTCTTGCATTCAGACTAATAATATCCTGGACTAATGTTTTCCGCTTGCACCGGCCTTATTCCTGTATTTCAAGCAAAACATTTCCTTTTTTCCTCCTTTCATATTTTCATCATTAGCAGGTGTTTACTGAAATACAGTGAAGATAGGAAATGATGTCAACTAGAAAATAAAAAGTTTCTTGGTCTATAAAACGACTAGCTGCCAAATAAACGGCACAAAATCTGTGATGGCAACAATGAAAATGATTTTATAGATAATAGAGAGATAATGAGATGGTAAATTTTTCTGATGATTATGATTATGAAGGTGTAAAACTAACTCATAAGATCAAGGATGATAATAACTAGGGCTAGGATTTTGATGACCTAAACATTTCTATAAAATGCCCTATTCAAAATACATTTAGGACCCATATAATATTAAAAAAAAACTCTTTAAAACCAAGGAAATGACCAAAAAATATATTGTTACCATACTTAGGCAAGTAAACTAAAACAAAGCCTTAAAATGTAATTTAATGTTTTATTTCTGTGCCAAGCTGAAAGTTTTTATTTAGCAACAATATTCCATATACAATAAAACAAAGAAAAATACATAAAAGTTCAACTTATTTTTTCTGACAGTTTAATTTGACATGGCAAACTTAAGAGTTTTTATTTCAAAAGTTTAGAATTTCAATGTACAACAAAAATCATGTGCAAATTTCCAAAAGAGAATGATTTTCTATTATCTTCTAACAATGCTTTAAACATAGAAAAGTTATTTGCACTTCTACTGACGTCACAGGAGCATACCCTACTTGAAATAAACGTCACTTTGTTCAAATCTCTTGAAATTTCACCAAGGAAAAAGTTTTTCCTTGATAGCACATTTACATTAAGCACAGCATTTTTTTTTTTGCACAGCCTTTACCAGTCACAATATTTAGGTCATTCACAACTTTCTTTATCAAATCTATATGATCCATTAACAGCACTGCTGACTTCTCCAAGGAAGTAATGGCACTAGGCAGAAATCCAAAATTCGACTTTAGGTAGGAAAACTTACTTGCAATTTTAGGATCAGAAAGAAGTTCCTGCACAACCTTAATTGAGATCACTTCATTGCTGTCAAATGAGTCAATTTTTTTCACAGCTTGGAAGTTCTCACAGTAATAGTCACATGCTTCAATCCACGTCGCCCACCTGGTTAAAATGGGAGCAGGCGACAAAGGAAATTTCGAGGCCTCTGAAAATGATGCCACTCAAGACGGTGCCTTCAAAAAAACTTTCTTTATCATGTAAGGTTCAGCATCAGTTATGAAGAGCAGGGCATTGTCGTGTTGGTTGCCATCGAGCCACATTAAATTCAAGGACCTATCAAAGAATTTGCTTATTGTAGAAAAATTCACTTTTTTATCATTGTTCACCGGGGCCATCTTCTTCCATTGTACTTACCACTACGTTAGCTACATATCATCCTAGAGAATCAGTTGTCTCATCCATAGACACCCATATTTTCTTTACTGCTTTTTCTCAGATCTTCTTCAAGGTGTTTTCATAGCAATGGCTGACATAATTTTTTCTTAGTGTGGAGGAGTTCAGCAAAGACTTCCCAGTGTGCTTTTCTAAAAAGCTGTTAACTTTTCTCAAAGGAATAACAGCACAAATGAAAGCTTCGCACAATTTTTAGTAAAAAACAGAATGTTTTTAAGACTCGTTGGTTTTGCCAAGGTGTATTTGCTGTAGTTTTTTCTCACCCTGGAATCGCTGAAGACCTCATTTGTTTTTTTCTTTCTTGACATGCTACTGCACAGTAAATTTCTTTTCCGTGGCAACTCTCATGTCACAGAGTTTGCAAGATAGTATCTGTCCATTGATAGAGAATACTTTTCACCATATTCAGCAACGAAAAGTTTTAATTTATTTGAGGAACTTTCGTTCACTTTACACATGTTGGATGTTGAAATTCACATAAACAGCACATGCAGCCTCTGAAAAACGTAGAGAGACAATGATCCACCGTTATCTGTAAAACTTGCTCAGACTAGTTTAGACGAGTTCATTTACAGCCACACTATGCTAGAAGGGAGTGGGAAGAAGAGCTATCCAGCTATCACTGGCGTGAAGGAAGAGACGAGGGAGGAGTGGAAGTAGTCTAACCGTTGTTTTCGCACCATCATTTGCTATGACGTGTAGAGAGATGTTCTAATCATGGGGACATGACTCAAAATAACCGAAAAACCTTTAAAAATGCCACATTCCCGTAAAAACACAGAAAAAAGGCCTTAACCCTTTGTTGCCCAGCTATAAGATAAAATGTATAGTCCTTTGTTGACCAATGGTACTTTTAGGTACCACCTTCTTTTAGACCATATAATAAATTACTTGGCAATTATGTCAACACAAGGGCCCGTTGGTACTTCTAAGTACCTTCTTCCTTCACAAAGAAATTAAATTTTATAGCATTGAACATAATCTGTAGAAACAGGAAGTTGTTTTATTATTGATAGTGTCATGCTATGACTACATGTATTGGTTTATCTTTTCGTAAATTTATTTATGAGTGCTATGGCTAGAAATTTAAATATTATATATAGGCATTGTGTTTAGTTATATATTAGAATATTCCAGTGATATTTTTTAGAAGTATAGCAGTGCACATATTTGTTTTATTTGGTTATAAATGTAGTGGACTGAGAAGTACCAATGGGCTACTAGAAGTATTTAGGATATATTTTGAATTGGACTTATAAGTACCTTTGGGCTGCTAATAACTAACGTAAAACAAAAACAAGTACGTCCCCCTTTTCAATATTAGTTATATTATTATAAAATATATACATTTGAAAACAATTTTAAAATACTTTTTCATACTAGGTTTACTCTATAGGCCTAATGTAGTTTTATTTTTTGTAGGTTATGGCAGACAAGAAATTGAACACGTGTAGGCCTACTGTTTCTGACAAACAAATTCTAGATATTTTGTGGGACGAGCTTCCATAGGACAATAATCCTGACACTGATTTTGAATCTGATGATGATTTGGATAGTGAGCAAAATGATGATGTTGAGGATATTCCTAGAGATATATCTAATAGAAACACATTTGATGACATTTTCCTGACTGAATTTTCAAAACAGCATGAAAGTACAGATACTATCAATTCACAGACAAATAATCATTTGGATCGATCAGTTGATGTTGACATAGTCAATACTATTCCCCTTCCAGAGCCAATTAATACTAATACATATAAAAACTATTTCAGAATTTTATTTATATTCAAGTAATTATATTATTCTTTATTCCATGTAAATTAGTATATGTTTGTAACTTAGACTCAATATAGCCCAACGGTACTTGCAAGTACCATAGCCTGAAATAATTTAAATATACAAATTTTGCTAAAAAGGAAAATATATGTGTATTGTATGAGTCTAGTAGACCACAAAATCATATAGTTAACTTTAAAAAATTGTAACAAAACTTTGGTGGGCAATAACATGTAAGAAAGTTAATGGTACTTAAAAGTACCTTCTGTCAACAAAGGGTTAAAAAGCTACTTAAATCAGTGAAGTGTCTTATGAAACACATTTGTATACACTTTAACAACGTCTCAGGTTTAAAAAAATATACAAAATCATCAAAATGTAAATATGGGTGTATAACGAAATCTTCTGATGACAAAACTCAACTTATTTATCCATTGATTGGTAAGTGTGGTAATATTTTTGTAAAGCTACGTGCTGGTACAAGCTAATTTGAATGCTTTGCTTCTAATGATGTTTGGTGTCAAATATCTTCAGAAACTAATTACTATGTATGATGGATGATGTATAAAAAATAAATTTTTCCAGTGGCAAATGTGATATTAAGTGTTTCCCCACTACTGCTGATTAAATTCGCATACATTTTGGATTCTGATGCCACTGACTTAATCAAAATTACAATACTACTAGAGTACGTGAGCAACAATTATTGAAACTCCAATATATTCTTTAAAACAGGTTTACGGTAACAATAAGGGTTTTGCACATTTTTAGTGATGAGAATTCAGAGGATAGGTAGAGAAAGAGGGAAAAGGAGGCGGAGGGAAAGGAGACTGTTTCTAATGCATTGAGATTGCAAAATTATCTTAAAAGTTAGATCAGTTAAATTAAACTTGTGCATAAAGTATTGTGACGTGAATTTAAATGTTAAGCCAAGGGGTTGATGTGTGTAAGTTACAATGTACTTTATTCTACTTTTAACTACATGTACTTAACTCTACCTATAAACTAACATTAATGTTAAGCTTGTTGTACTAAATAAATGCATTACTAACAAAATGTTATACATTGACATGATGTGTCCAAATTACTTATTCTCTTTAACTGTTATGATATAATTCAAAGTTCCTCATTCAAAATAAATATTTGTATCCCTTAGAAATGTTATCTTGCCTGTTCCTAACACATTATGATAATTGTAATGAGTATATCTGGGATGACAGTAAGATGAGATTGAGGTGAGAAATAACATATAGCTGAAACAAATTTTGTACTTGCTTTTAAAATGTAAAAGTGGTGTTAAATATCTACAACAAAGTTGTAATGTTTGTACAAAATAAAAATAAAAATTACTAATCAAACACTCGTCAATAAAACATTATTTTATTCCATAAAACTCACATCAACAATTAACAAAATATATTATATACAATCAAACAAAACTTGTCTGATAAAACCAAACCAATATAAATCCAAATAATATGAAAGTTTCCAAGTGTTACACAAACATTTCTGTAATAGTTTGTAATGTCCCATCACCAACTACTCTTAACCGTTGACGTGGACCAGATTATCTTATTGGTAGCTATGTTTATTACACACAATCAAGTCAAATGGATCAAAGTACACACAAATTATTAGTACTGGTACCATTTTAACAACTTTTAGTGACAAATTGAAATGTGCCTGGAGAGGTGATTGGAAAATCACACCTCATTTTACCAGAGCATGTAAATATTTAAAATTGTTTATATTATGATTCATGAATGTTCCTCCATTTTCTTTAATTTTCAAGGGCACGGAAATACTCCCATTTGTTATAAAATAGTTTAATTGTTATTTATTTAGTCAAGGTGGCTCAATGGCAAGGTCTGCCAACCGGAGAACATTGAATCCCCCTTGAATTGTGGTTGTGGTGTTGAGGATTTTATATAAGATTTCTTTATCTGGGGGATGAGGAGGAAAACAAGAATATATGGTTAAAAATATTTTGTGGAGAGTGGGGGGTTGAAACTCTCCCTTACTCATGGGGATGGGGGGTTGAAACTCTCCCTTATTCTTATGGG
>CABFVX010006173.1:25306-42640 GCA_902151425.1 Timema shepardi
TTCACTCCTGGGGGTGTAGGTTGAAACTCTCACTCCTTAGCACAGTCTTGAAACATCACTTACGTTCCTGTAAGCCTGGTTTTGCTAGTGAAGGTTATTAGAGTAACATTTCATTAATTACAAAGCCAGTGAATTTGCTTGTTTTCAGCCAAATATTAGCGAATAAGATTGTGGTCTTGTTTACCTTTCACAATTATGAGTTTCAAGTCTTAGTAAGAGTATAGTTATAAATTGTGTGATTATGATAAAACTCAAGTCCCAATGATACTTTCTGAAATAAAACAATAGTTGAAAAAAAGAAAATGAAGGAACAGTAAACCAACTTCAGACAATTATAATTAATTTAAAAAAACACATCAGAAAAAAACTATTTTTTTTAATGTTTTGAGATACATTTAATACCATTGTTTATTAAATTGGTTAGCTTTAAACTTTTACAAGACCTATTTTTAACTGACAGATAAAGACAGAAACTTTATTACGACATGCAAATAGTATTTGGATAACTTAAAATGGAAACAAATAGTACCAAAAAATCCAAGAGATTTATGAAATATTACTTCTCAATACTCAAAAGTTGTATAAACAGTTGTGAAACTTAAAATCAATCAAAGATCAATCTGTACTCTCCTCCTCTTTGTATAAACTGTTAAAAAGTAATTATTTTAGTTATCAATTTAAAAACAATCACATGTAGGCCAAAAATACTGATCTAGTAATAATTTTAAATAATGTTCTTTGCTATTTTTTACAAGTTATCTTCAACATTATAATAAAATGCTTGCAATGACTAGGTAATATCTAGTAATACCACAATGGCTGTGTTCGAATGTTTCATATAAGTTTCCCTACATACAAAGTAGCCTAGAGGGAGGACAGGGAAACAGAGGTAAAATACAGATTTTTATAATTATTTAAAACAAAAACCTTTTATTTTAGACCGATCTGAACAAAATATTGTTCCAGTAGAAACATTTAGTTTAATTCTCTTGACGATATTAAATGTTTATACTTGACCAATATTTTGTTAAAATTGACCCAAAATGTTTTTATCAAAAATACTTTCTAAACCCTCTCATTACCTTCCATACCATCGCTGTAAAAACTACAAAAGAAGATAGTGTGACTATTTCGTGACTTACAAAAGATATGTTAATAAATAACATACCCTGATAACTTAAACAAAGCTGAGTAGCCTGGCTTTAAGAACAAGACAATTCCCAAATTAAGAAGAAATCCAAGTCCACTCCCAGCAAATCAAACACCCGGCAGTCGTCACTAAAACTAATGCAAGAGACCCCTTGATCCACACACACATGCACGCACACGCACACGCACACACACACACACACACACACACACACACACACACACACACACACATACTGTTATCATCTATCACAATATTATAATGTGCAGAAATAATAGAACATAGGCATGCTCTATAGTCATGCCACTACAACCAGTGCTTGCAACACTATGTGATCCATTTTCAGACAAACAATTACTTGATATATTGTTGAATCTGTATTATTTGGTTTCTGGTTGGGTCCAGATATAAAGCATCAACATTTTAACAAACATGTTTTAAAGATGACATTATGATAGTGATTGTTTACATTTAGAAAAATGACTTCTGGACAAGGATTCATGAGAAGAAATTCACAAAAAACCATTCCTCTTATAGGAGTTAGTCACTCTTATTATACCAGAGTGAAACAAAAATATTGCAAATTCACAACACTGTATATGTGATAAAATGCAAATCTAAAAATATGAGTCAGTACATATTCTGAGCACAATTATGAATGTAAACAACCAAAAAACCCACAAATGATGCATGAAAAGTGCCGAATGGACCCTAAAATATCACAGACCTACCCCAAGTGTTGTCCTGAGAGTTATCTTCGTTGGTTCCACTATGTGTAGCTTGTAAGTCAGTGCTATCTATCAGGGTAAATATAGCTTTCTGTGAAACCTACATAGCTCACCATGAACAGACAAGACAGATCACAGATATTCACACTGAATTAGATGCTCACATTTTGAGCTCGCTCTTGACAGTTTTATATGCTCGGCAACTTTCGTCTCATCAAAAATGTTGAGCCACAAATCTATTAGAAGTGCTCTCAGACTGCTTTAATTCAAACAACAGCTCCTTCATGAAATGGAAATGTAGCGAGATCTAATCCTCTGCCAACTCCAGATGGCATCAAAGTTGCCAACATAAAAGCAACGCTCATGGCTGGTCAAATACACCCAAAACACAATATTCAGTTCTCATGTGCCTAAGAAGAATCTGATTAATTTAGTTAGTGGTACTTTTTACTTAGCGGACTTACAATTTTTCCCATATGTAGGCAGGTCATGTCCTATCTACCTTTTATTAGCTACTAAAATTAAATACTATTTGTATAATTAAGTACTTAATCAAGGTGGTTGCTTACAACCCAAATGTGTCATGAAATACAGTGCTAAGAATAAATAAAAATTAAGGTGGTAAGCATATCAACCAGTCTTGGAGATACATTGTATTAACATAGTTTACCATTACATTTGTTTGTACAATAATAAACTTAACACATTAAATAATTCATGAGTACTCTTAAAGTATATCTTAATTATAAATATTTTGTTGAAATGCTTATTCCAAAAAACAAATCACTAAAAGGTGCTTAATTTATCAAAATAAACTGCCACAGTAAAGGTGTACTAAATCAATTTTTTCAAATCAAAGTACAGCTGTACGGGTACTGAAATTTTGATCTAAGCTCTCCACGTGCAAGTTTATGATGATGATGATGATGATAAATACTTCAAGCTTGTTTTATAAAGCTATTTCTATGTTACTTTGTAAGTTTGATAAATTACGACTCTTCTCTCTATTTGTCCGAATGTTTATCATGAAATCTTCCGCATTTGGCAAATGTTCTTTTAATTGTAAACATATTATTAATTCTAAAGTAATTTAAAATATATTTATATATATCTTATTTTCATTTAAAGAATTACATATTTATCGGCTCAAGCTTGAAATCGGCAATTAATGAAAAACTTTGATCTCACAAGGCCCTAATTTAACGGATGGAATATTTCTCAACACAGGCCAGAATTAGGATATTTCTAAAGTTTCATATTTATTATAAAGTTAAACACTAAATATGTTATATAAGAAGAGTGATAAAGAATAAAAACCATACTATCTACACTGGTTAGGGAAGTTCCTAAAAAGTGTTATTTAATCTGTACCTACTGGTGACATATTTATATTTGCATGGCACTGATATTTCTAATACAATAATGTTGTCAATTTACTATTGTATGTAACTGTTAATACTTTCATTGTAGTTGTTTTGCTATTGCATTTGACAAACTTTCACTAATATTTAGTTACCTAGTAAATTTAATAGTCTTAGTTCTTTTTAAACAAATAATACAAACAAATCTTCTCACTTTGATCAAATATAACAAAAACATATATCAAAAGTGTTTCCATGAGCACAAAACCAAGTCCTCATTCCATCGAGTCCTTCGTGCTTTGCTCATAATTCAAGTGCACAATTGTGTTTTAAACATTAATTATAGTAAAGTTCATCGCCGAGTCAGTCCTTGCACACCACATATAGTCAAGTAGAGTGGATTATAATCAACTCTCAGTTATACTGAGTAATAAGACATCTTAGTGATTAAATCAAATATGGTGGAGGGTAGGGGTGGGTGTTTGTTTGTCGTACTTGTAATGCATGTTGAAATGTGTCCTACAGTTTAAATATAGATACTAGATATGTCACAATTACTAATATTTTAGATTTAATTATTAAATTTTAACTTTGAAATTATGACTCTCAGTTCTTTGACATTTAAAAAGTCAGTCATTTACAAGCAGCCAACCTCACATTAAAAATATATTACTTATATATCGTATCAGAGCCATTTGAAAAAACCTATAAGTGTAGATAATAAAAAAAACTTAAACATAATGGCCAGGTGTGAACTGCACAAGAACACAAAAGTCACTCTCAGTTTGCCAGTGCTAAAGTGAAACGCAAAAAACTAATAATAGTCGCAATAAAAAAATATCCAGTTCTGATTAGTGCAATTTCTTTTTAGTTCAGGGACTTTGATTAATAGTGATTGATACCAATAAGACTCAGGAATATTCCCCTCCACTTACATACAAGGTTTCTAGTCGGCCATTGGTTGAAATGTACTGTAAATATGAGATAGAACAATGTTTATGTTTATTACAACAACCAGAACAATAAACAAGTCTCCCAGAGAAATCCCAGCCCTTGCAACAATCACAAGGTACTTGTTTGGTGGAAATAACACAACCCATCAGTGATATTAGTTACGGCCGGCCAGGAATATTTGGTACAACATTACATTTGAAACAGAAACAAGTGCAGTTTTCCTTGTTCTTTACTTGACAACAGTGCAATTGGAATCAGTTTAAAAGTTTTTAACATTCCAAGTTTTGGGGTATTTTTTAAAATATGGTGCCTGGTTCAAGCTCTATTACCTGTGCCCGAGTTGGGTGTTCAAGATGTGCAAAGTCCAATGTTTCTATTCGACTCAAAGCCCAATTAAATTATTTGAGATATTCCTGTAGAGAATTCAAGTTAGAAAATTTTATTTAGGGGGGGAAAATATATGTGTATGCCCCAAGGTAATTTCTCGGAGAGTACCCAAAATTACGCCCTCTCACTAGAGGAGAGGTGATAAGGATCAGACCTGATACCCAGGGAGGAGACAAAGTCGACCTTCCCTATCAGTCACTCACTGGTTGGACCGACATTGGGCCCCACATTCTCCAGGGTGGTATCTAGAGCTGTTTCCGCTCGTCGACCGAGAGGGGGATTACGTCCATTGCGCGTGAAGAGGTAAAAGCTCCACTACTAGTGCGTACTAGTTGAGGTATCTCTGTCTAGCTCAGGCACTAATAGTGCATACTAATTGAGGCACCCCTGTCTAGATCAGGTACTACTAGTGCATACTAGTTGAGGCACCCCTGTCTAGCTTAGGCACTACCTATTGTCCAAGTTAGTGCCAGAGCTCTACGAGGCCTGCAACAGACCTGCTCACACTATTACTAATGAGCAATTAAACCAATTGCTCGACAAAGTCTAACTCATTCTGGGCTGCCGCATCAGCCTGGCCCTGTGTACTACTTATGAGAGAAGTAATTCAAACGGGAGCTCCCAGTCTGCAGGGGCACACCGACTCCCTGTAGGCACCGACCTCTGGCACGGGAAATTACAACAATTATTGTATTTCAGTCTCCAATATTTTTATTGGCTAAGTTTTGTAGTCGTCTAAACAGACATTAGTTTATCCTAAGCAAAGTTGAGGGCGACTAATATTAAAAGCAAATTCAAAGTTTTTTAACCTTGCCCCCACCCCTCTTTAATTTTCGCCCTTTATCACCTTTCCAATATTCAGCATACACAAAGAAGACAGAAAATTGTTCTGAATCCAAACTTACCTTGAAATAACTTGATGGAACATTTGTTGTTATCTCCACTAAACGAAGATTTAGTCACAAGTCTTATCCAATATTTATTACGAGACAGAAAATAAGAAAGCAAAAGCGACCAATACCGCAGCAAGTGGTAAAATACTGTTAGAACAAACTTTCTAAACACAACAATGAAACAAAGAAATACAAAGATAAAACATTATCAATCTAACTTTATGTGAAAATTTTATTTAAAAAAATTATTTATCAAAATTGCTAATTTGAAGTTGGTTTTAACATAAAGTTTGTTATTCTAATAAATAATAGCAACATTTTTTGGGTCGGCAATTAGTTGAACTATGTAGATCAAACACTTATTGACTTCAGGCAAAGAAGAGTTAGGCTTGCTATCATACACATGTCCACATTATGACTATATACTATAAACAAACAGAACGCCAACAATTCGGGCACTTATGTCCTTAGTCCAACCTTCGATATGATCTGTTTATAAATAGCATTTAAAAGTTGTTCAAACCATTAAACATTTTCAATAAAAATTGAACCTAGTACTCACACACTGCTTCGTCGAGAATAGACAACAAATAAATATTATAAAACAACAAACAAAATAAGAAGTTCCTTTCCAACCGGTGTTCTCCACTCCACTTATTTAACAAGCGCACGTGCTCTCTCAACAAGTTCAGAGTGTACAGTTATGGGAGGGTGAATGTGTCCGTTCACCTTTAGAGGTAGCAGTCATGCCTTGACTGATTACACTATAACTATCTTATAAAGTACATCATAGTGTAACCTGTCAAGGTAAGCTCGCTATCTTTCAGGGTATACAAAGAGTACTAAAACCCATTATATTTTATTTTAGATAAATCATTAATTTTAATGGTGTTTCATAAGGTTGTGTCACATTGTGCTACTTAAGTAGCCTAGTGCAACATAAAAATAGCAGCTATTAGTGCTCACTAATGAGTGAAAAAGCAGTAGTTAGAGAAGTTGGATGTGTTCAACTTTTGGCGCTACTTAATAGCCAGTAGCCGACCTTGAGGGTCACATGACTCACTTGCCGCTAGCGAGTAGCACTCTACTCGCCTGGTATGAGAGTGGAATCACAGTGCAGCAGCGGATGTTATTTACCACCACGTGTTGTTATCAGCTTATGCTGTATTTATTTTATGTTGAAATCAAATCCACACAACCGTGTGCTTTGCTGTACTCACCGGTACTAATCAGCGCTACCATAACACAATTGCACATAGAAGTAGCACATTGCCTTTAGACAATGAAACAATTGCAAAATGAAATTTAAACTGTAAGGCTCACATTTAACTACCTGATATACCATTTTAAAAAAGGGTGTGCAAAGTCCACTTTTCCGTTTTAAAGCAAAGCCAGATATTATCTAAGCTAGATGAATTCAAGCTAGAATATCTTTGTTATTGTTTTATGTTGAGAAACCATATTTTGTTTTGTTTTACATCTGTTTGATATTGGTTTAATTTTACCAAATATAATTTTTGATAATGTTTAACATATTTTTGTACTAAATTGATAAATCACACTATTTGTACAACATGTGATTCAATTAGTACAGATTAGCATATAACCTGAATGGGTAGTAAGACGAGGTACAAAAAAAAAAAAGATTATTACGTTAATAATAGTTGTCGTGTTGGTAGAAAGCTATAAGAATTTAAAAATAAACTGAATTTTAAATGACTATCATTTTTGAGGCGAAGCTTTGTAACTCTTTAATTGGTGAAAGGTATATTTCTCACACCCCTCACCAATGGTTGTAGTGGCGAGAGAGCGAGTCACGGGGATCACAGCTTGCACAGGCAGAACAGTGCTGAGATGAAAGCTCCAATGGCCACAAAAACTGGTAGCATGATGGAGGTGTCATCCACCGAGTAGGGGTCAGGGGTTCGTGGCCCACTCGGTCGACGGTTCTTGCTGGACTTCTTGTCCTCCACCTCCTCGTGATACTCCTCCACCTCAGGTTCTGTCGGCATGGCCGGGAGTTTAGGAACTTCTGAACAAGCAGGATACAGTCTCAGATTAGACAAGGTCGTTCCCTGAGAGCGTAGTTCGACTCAGTAATGTCACAAGGCTTTAACTACAATGGCCACACTGTACATCCAGTGATGTCACAAGTCCTTAGCTAGAATGATTACATTGTAACACTGTGCAGTGATGTTTGTGTATTTCTTGTATCACATTTTAAAGTAAAGATAATATTCCAGTGCACTCACTGTTACTAGAACAGAGTATGTAAAGGAAGCTTATAAAACATACCTTGCAGTCGTCCTTTAACAACACAAATTGCGTTGACTTTAGGATTGTCTCTATATCCCTGAAATAAACAAAAGCAATTAACATGAACACAACATGTTGAATGAAGAAAAACAAATGTATTTGATAACCTTGCAATCCAGCATACCATGAATCTGACTACTTAGGCCATGCAACCACTGGTGATAATTCAGCTTGGTTAAAGGTGATACTAATAGTTTCATATGTATTTTATAAAGTAGGTCTGCATCTTTTGAATTGTACTCTAAAGAGGCATAGTTCAAACTAAACAATTATTTTAACTGTAGCTAGTTGAAATAGTTCACCATCTTGAAGTAAACTATAAGTTATGGGACAGTAAGCAGTTGTGATTCTTCAGCTGAGATCAGATAATTCACAAAGTGAAATCTGACATTTTCCCAGGAGACACCATGTTGGGGTTGTGCAAGTAAAAAGAGAGTTCTTTGTTTGACATTTCCCTTGACCACCAAAGATACTGCCCAATTTTCATAAGATAGAAACATTAATAGATATATATTTTCACCTTTCATGTATTCATGTGTCAAGTGATGTGCAGCAGTCACTTTTGATATATAGCCTATTATCAGAAACAATAATAATATAGTAACATGTTACCAATGTTTATTATCACCAGTGCTTGCCAAGTCTAAAGGGCTTCACCCGACACTTAACTTGGCTACAGGCATCACGATATTCACTGGCGGCCAATAACCAACCTTACATTGTCGATGATGAAAACCCTCCTGTCAAACAGATTGATCAGAGCTGATGTTTTCAGTTAAATGGGATTTATAAAAACAACAACATTATGACAAGTTTCTGTTGGATCAGGTTTTGTTGTTTCAAGAAGAATGGAGTAATTTATAGTAAAAACTTGACAACCATTATCATTATTTTAACACTTCAATGAACATCATATTATCGTAACAAATGTTAACATTCATTTACTATTTCTGGAATGAGATCTCTCAAGCTTAGGCCGACATGTTTAGTAAGATCGGGATTCAAATCTACCCAGGATTTGTAGTCAAAATGAATGGTATTGTGAAATAGTGGAATGAAGGAGAATGTTCCCAATTATAAAAGTAATGAGAGTTAGTGGACCTTGATGAATTCCACTCGTATCCTCCCTCCTCGAATGTCGGACTCCTCCTCGTTGTAATAGAGGCGACCCTTGCTCACACTGAATGGAATGTACTCGTCATGGGCAACGCCTCGACCAACCCTCTCAAATATGTCCAAGTCGGGGACTATAGTGTGGTCCCCGTTCAGCACAACATCAAACACCTGGAAACAATCAACAAAATGAGGGGTCAGGTTAACGAGCTCTGGCAGGCAGGACACATCTAATGTCTACATGGTGCTACATGGGGTGAGCTCTAATGTCTACATGGTGATACATGGGGTGAGCTCTAATGTCAACATGGCGCTACATGGGGTGAGCTCTAATGTCTACATGGGGTGAGCTCTAATGTCTACAAGGTGCTACATGGGGTGAGCTCTAATGTCGACATGGCGCTACATGGGGTGAGCTCTAATGTCTACATGGGGTGAGCTCTAATGTCAACATGGCGCTACATGGGGTGAGCTCTAATGTTTACATGGGATGAGCTCTAATGTTTACATGGGGTGAGCTCTAATGTCTACATGGTGCTACATGGGGTGAGCTCTAATGTCTACATGGTGATACATGGGGTGAGCTCTAATGTCGACATGGATGATACATGGGGTGAGCTCTAATGTCGACATGGCACTACATGGGGTGAGCTCTAATGTCTACATGGGGCTACATGGGGTGAGCTCTAATGTTTACATGGGGTGAGCTCTAATGTCTACAAGGTGCTACATGGGGTGAGCTCTAATGTCGACATGGAGCTACATGGGGTGAGCTCTAATGTTTACATGGGAGGAGCTCTAATGTCTACATGGGGCTACATGGGGTGAGCTCTAATGTCTACATAGTGCTGGATTGAAAATAACCAGGTTATTTAAAAAAACAGTTGGGTTAGGTTGGGTTTTATTGGGCTTTTGTAGTTTAGTTAAAGATATGAATGTTATCTGATTCAACCAATCATTCAAATATATTAATTATTTGAGATCCAGAGAAACATATTTTAATTCTAATATAGTAAAGAAAGGAGTAATCAGAGACATAATAAAGGAAAACCATAACTCAACAATGTAGTTTTTCACAACAATACTGTACAAGCTAGCAGGTTGAAAAAAAGACTTTGTGTAGATGGAATATAAAGAGGTGGGACCATGCACCAAATTACTGTCAGTCCAGCTGCAAAATTTATTTGTTGGATTTTTTAGTTAAAGATAAAAGGTAAGAACTTTTGTTATCTCATTTACTCTTTTGACAAAGTATTATTTTTAGGGCCTAGCATTAATACAGTGTAGGTACCTTAAAATGATATTATCCCTAGTGAGTTGCTAGATGAACATATTATTTTGTTACATCAATTAAAACATATTTTATAGCTTAGTTTAGTGTATAAAATCTGTAATTTCAAAACTTCTGTAAACACCAAATACAAATCAATGTATTATCATTATTGGGCTAGAACCAAAACTGAATGACTAACTATTTTCAAAAATTAGACAATTGATTGTATCCAAAATATGATTATTTTTTGATTTTTAAGTGTTTTTTAATAAAGCCCAAGAGGGTTTTTTTGGGGCTGGGTTAAATTATAACAGCCCTGACATGGTGCTACACGAGGGGAGCTCTAATGTCTATATGGTGTTACGTGAGGTTGAGGGGGGTACATCATGATGTGATGTAACACACGTCATCTTCTACTTTTATTAAAATGTCAAAAAATTAATATAACTTAGGTAGCTCATAAATAAAAATAATGAAGTTTGCGTTGTTAAAAAATTCTTTGAAATAATTTATATTCAGGATTTGAAACGTATTCTGAATGTTTTTAAATGTGAGTCCCTCTTTTAATGTCACAAAAGCTTCCCTAGGAAATAATGGCATTCACCCTTGCTGTGAAAAGTTGTGTAACACAGGTTAGAAAGGAGGAGGGGTCAAGCTAAATGTCAATTTGGGGTTACATGGAGGATAAAAATTGTAAAGGAAAAACTGTTAGGTTGTGTATATGTTGTTACTGATGACTCCTTAGGTTAGCTTGCATTCTGATTTTACAAGGTCATTTTTATTTAAATCAATGCCCTACAATGGATATGTGTCACATAAGGACTACTCTGAAGGTAATAAACTATTTTATCTTAAGTTATTATCAGTTTATCATGAAGGGAACAAATTACCAATATATTTAATGGACCTGATACACAGTCAAATATTAAGTCTAAATAAACTAAATACACCCAGACAACCTAATTTTAACACTCAATACATAAATAGTTTTCTTTTATATAACATACACTTCCCATCCATTAACAAAGCACGATAAAGGGTTGTTTCCTTTAATTTATTTGAGGTAGGCCTAACTGTTTAACACGAGCACTTTCTGATCCGACCAATTATATCAGCCCCTAATTTAAATCTAGAACAAACAAAACATCCAGACCCAAGCTGTTAATTCATCTTTTTGAAAGGGGAAACCCACATTTCAACAATCGCTAGGTCAGGAATCGAACCAGCTCAATGGTCAAACTCAAGTGTAGGACCATGAAGAGTTGGTAAATGAATGTAAAGAATATAAGAAAAATGAATTTTGAACCTACTCCTCAAAATTAACTTTTTTGTGTTTAATTTTAGTCAGAATATCTTGAGGTGCATGGTAAGCTACATTAGGTAAGATATTTTCGCACCCAATTGTAACTGTGTTTATATTTCTGGTAGGTAACAATTAAACAGAAAATAAACACAACACAGCTTACAGCTGCTAGTGCAACTCAATGTTTCGAGCCAATTAGAGCAGACCTATATAATCACATCTTATTGTTTTTTAGCATTGCAGCTTACTACCTGCTCAATTAACCAATATTGGTTAGGATGTATTTAATTACAAGCTCAGTCCCCTATCCCTTGCCATAATCTTAATGATCTATATGAAGGGGAAACCATACTAGCCTAACCTTCATGTTCGGCGCATTGAAGTACACTTCACAGAACTTGAGGATCATAACATATTCTCCATCTTCATTTATAGGTATATCGTAGCCAAAGGTGCTGTGATGATATCGTTCCGTCTGATATAACAGTTGGTCTGCAGGAGGCACACGTCCAATCAGGAGCTGTTTCCCGTAGTCTGAAGCCGTGCCAACCTTACCATGTAAGGGATCCTTCTCGAACTTTACCCCGTGACTATCCGTGTGGGCCTCTCCACCACTATTAATAGCATAAATTACTTCTCCTAGGCCAAGAACTTCGGTCAGAACACAGGAAATTAAAACTATAAAGTAATGAAAACAGGTGTTAACAAAATAAAACTTCATGATTTGTTCTAACTTCAAATACTATAACACGCCTATCGCATGTGAAAACCCATATAAATCAATATTACTAGAGTATATAAAATATTAGCTATCACATGTGAACCATTACAACACAAATACACATCACACTTCGTTAATTGTAAAACATGTGCTCTGGAAACACCGGCAATGTGTTTGTGTACTTGTAAATTTTTTTTATCGGAAAAAACGCCACGCATACAATCCACAGACAAATACATTCAGAAACATGATCAAGGCATTCAAAATGATTCTATCAATGCTGTGAAGTGTTTGGGAGGAGAACTAGTCAGAACTAATTGGTGCTTTTCATTGGGAACGGTAGAACTAATAACTGTTACGTTAGCAGCTCATTGTACTTGTTCTTGTTGTAAAACCATCGATCTCTATCATATGACTGGATGGACAATGTGTCTGAAAATTTTGACGTGTCGTCTGCATACCATTGTGTAAAAGAGAAAAAACATTTCGGGTATCTCTTTCTCTCCTACACCCATACAAGGCAATGTGGCATTTTGACATCGTTCATTAACTTGGTTGAATATAATATGAGCTATATCAATGTCTGAGTGATCAAATTAAATGAATATGTTATTAAAAGCTTTTAAGAGCATATCGAAGTTCAAAACTGTTTAGTTTTTCTTCAAATAAGTTGATATAGCCTAATATTAACGATGATTTTTGAAGGAAGCTCGTTTGTAAGGCTTTGTATCGTACCAGAATCCTACCTTATAGTTGTGTTTAGTTAGGATAAAATACCTTTCAGATGGAAATTTATACTTCCGTTCTAAATGGCCGTTTATTCTACCAAAATAATATATATATGATAGTATTCTGGTACGAAATAAAGCCTTACAGATTGGGATTATTACTAAAATCAGGGTTTAGTAGATAGTGTACTTTCTACAAGCCTATAACCTAAATAATCATTTTAACTTAAGACTTCTACACAAAGTGTGTCATTCAAACAAATGTAATACAGTTTTTAGCTCACTTGTTTCATTATAGTTATCAAAATTTCAACATAATATGGTTTCTGAAAGATATGAGCTAACTTTAAAAAAAGTATTATAATAATACTTTCCACAAGCCTATAAATCTAAGTGATAGTTTGAATGTATGACAACTATACCAATGTTATCATTCAAACAAATGTAATCAAGTTTTTAAGATACCTTGTTCATTATATTTATATAACTTTCAATATAATATGCTTTCTGAAACCAATATACAAGCTAATAACCAACAACTTTAAACATAAGTGTTGTCATGACAGACTGTAAACAACATTGATGATGACTACTTATTTAAATATGTAAGTATTTATTCGTATCTGTACAGTATTACCTGTAAAACTGGATTGTAAATGTTTCTTCAGGCAAGTGAGGTATAATACTTCACTATTTTCAAACAATAACATTTTTATTCATCAGAGACATGTTTTAGAATAAACATTGAAAGAAACTGCTAAGAAACTCCTCCGACCACAGTGTAGCAGATGATAAACTTGAGCGTCACGTTTTTGTCCTTGGAATGTGTATGTCTATGTCCATCAAGTTATATTATAGAGATCAATGTGTGAAACACAAGATTGATCTAGCGTGATTTTCAAATTATGGTAGGTTTAGAAGGATTCAATTCTTGAAGCTATGATAGTACACACTGTTCTCAATGTGGTAGGACTATCAACATAATTATGTTTATAATTTAGAATTATAGCAGAAAGATTTAACTCCACATAATTCCATAAAGCACCAGATCTAGCAAACCTTATAACACTTTTTTAAAGTTTCAAAATTATAGTTTAAGTAAAATACGATTTTTTTATGAATGTTTTTAATATTATTCCCAATAGTATTTATAATGTACGGTATCAGTTCTCTTTTGTAAAAATTGTGTATGACAATTATTTTAGGCATTATGTGAAATATTTTTCTTCCTATAAACCAAGATTTATAATATTAGGTACCTAGTTTATAGTAAGTGTAAAATATTCACTATTTTCACCGCAACACTCACAGTCTCAAACTCCTTCATTCTACAATTCACAAGAGACCAACTGCACTAATGTAATACTCCACAGTAAAAATATTACACATTATTTTTTGCTTTAGATATTTTTGTTTTTTAGGCTTTGATTGCCGACAATACATTAAAAAATATCAGTTTTTTTTTACCTAATGTAGTCTTAAGAGTCACAAAGGCCCAGCTGCTTCAAATATAATCCATAATTTAACTACGGCCATATGTTAAGGTATATAATTTTCTGAAATTCTTTATCAAAAGCAACACAATTCAATAAAAATAGGTAAACTAAGTCAATATTATTTGATTTGTTAGATTGAATATTTTCTTTCTTTCTTCAATGGTACTGAAGACATTTACTTCAATCAGCCAGGAACATTTGTATTTGAATCACTTACGATTCCAATTGGTTGTGTTCAATTCAGTTTAAAGCCACATAGCCTAACCCTAACTAATTACGAATATCATCTACGGAATAGCCAAGAAGATATTTATCCTTACCTACACAAACATATTTATATTTAGAAGAAAATTAAACAGTCGCTTGTACAAAGTAACGTTGTTTGGGTGTTAAAACATTAACTAATGAAAAGTGTGTAATATAATTGAGGAGTTAGGAGGAAAAAAGGGCAAAAGTTTAGAATTTTTATTTTTTGGTAGAATGTTTCATTTGATTGCTAGTGCTGTGCTTTACATGCTGGTGTTTAAGATAAGTCAATATATTTATTATTGGTTGAGAAACTTATGAATTTGTTAACGGAGAATAGTGCCCCTTTTCCATAGATCATGATTAGGCTCACAGCTTGTAAGAGATTATGTTAATAAAATAATAATGGTACTGAAAGTGTGCAGAAAAAACTAAGGACTATTTGAAGTTATCCACGCAAACATCTCGACACAATGCTCGAACCATTTATGCTGAAATGTTCCCTAACCAGAAATGTAAAGTGGGTGATACGGAAGTATACAATAGTAAAGTACATTAAAAATTGTGTTGTTTTAGCTTCACAAACTTACCCTAATGTTATCATACCTTTTACCATTATGAAACGTGGTTCAGACTTTAAAAATTGAGTCTATAACTGAAGATATGAATCTAAAGAAAAACAAAATCACTGACTTCACGGTGTGCACAGGCTGCTAGGGACAGATATATTCCTATAGATCGTAGCACTATCGATTTGTCGTGCTCGTGACGGTCCGGTTAAAGAGGGAGACAGTATCATTACCTCTCACTCTCAATTAACTTCTCGCTTTGAGTACAAATAAAAGTAAGGAAAGAGGGGATTATTAGCCTAACAGGAAAGGTTTACAGAGGGGTTTGGTGGAATATAATGAATGCTATCGTTAGAAGGACAACAACTGTTAACTACGCCTAGCTCAAGGGTGGATCCAGGGCTAGTTGTAGGGGTGAATTGGTTTTCACAAGGCTCCTTCAAGGATAAATTTAATAATCTTGATTAATAAAGATTTTAATTAATAATATTTTAATAATAATATTGCGAGTCTAACAAACTATTTGAAATTAACAATTATTATAATAATAATAAGAAGAAGAGGACTTCAAGAAATAATACAATTTGGACTAACCAACTTGTAATTTTGATACAAAATAACATAAAACAAAAAGTCGCCGTCACAATAAAAGTAATTAATATATACTGTACATAGGTATAAAGTGTTTTAGTAATAAAAGAAAAAAATATATTTTAATACTAAACTTAATAATATAAATACTGGAAAATTTTAGTTTTAATCCCCTTGCTGTGCTCTAGAGCAAAGTTGAAAGAGATGTTGAATAATTTTGATTAGGTCGTATAGGAGATAGGGTGAGGAAAGTGTTAGTCAGTCATTCTTTACTACTTTAAGGTATTGGTTTCAATATGTATGATTATTTTCTATGCAGGAGGGGGCGATCGCACCCAACCCCCCCTGGATCCACCCCTGGCCTAGCCAGAGAAACTAAGAAATGTATTACTTTTATTGCTAATGAGAAAAAAATTCACTGTGCTGTTAGTAAAGATGAATAAATATTCCAACAAGTTAATATACAATATTAAATACACTTTTTGGAATGTGTGGGATAAAAATGACATTAACTAAATTTTTTTTAAGTAAGATAAAAACTTTTTTTTATATGATATTCAATGAAATACAGTAATTGTAATGATTTTTAATTTTTTTAGACACAATTATATTTAACTAGGACTGATTGCCATTAATGATATAATTTAAATATTTAGGCCTAAGTACTATAATTGTATTTGCAAACAAAATTAATTACAGGTTCATATCGCTTACACTGGCATCATACAAACTGGTCGATAAGCTGTAAACAAATCTTGAGGGCTAGATGAGACATGTGGCCGACATGATTTGGAATAACTGGTTGACAGGTTCATGCTTAGGGGGACAAAGTGACAGCATACTGGTTTACCAATCGGGATGCGAGCAAACCAATCGACAACCGACTAGTTAACATGTGTGGAAAAAGTGATCGACAGACAAGTGACTGTCACTCACAAGCAATGTCAATCACATGGTTGATGCAAGTAGGACCATGTGATAAAGAGCCAATTGGTTGACAAAAAGTATACAAATATTTGTAATGTTAGGTGGGTCAAGTATCCGACCCTAGTAGAACCCACTGGTCGACTAGATTATGCTTAGGAGGGCAAAGTGATCTACCTACGAATGGTTGACCAATTTGGTTGTATAACACTAATCGACATTAAACTGGTCAACACGTGCGGACTAGTGATCGACAGACAAGTAATCTACACGAAGGAGTACTTAGACAAAGTTGTTGATAAGAGTAGGACCATGTGCTAGACGACTAACTGATCGACAAAATATTAACAAACATTTGATAGACTAGGTAGCTAGTGGCCGTCGACTCGTCGAAAAATACTGGTCGACAAAAAACAACTGGCAGACAAACGTTGAGCTGGATACCTATATTAGTGGACCACAAGTTAATACATTCCGAATAAAGAACTAGCTAAGCAAAAGCTAGGTGTTTTATTTTTGTATCCAGGTGTTCTTTTTCCACTATACATTTAGTTACATTACAGTGAACGTCTGTCATCCGT
>CABFVX010006174.1:25286-40738 GCA_902151425.1 Timema shepardi
TCAGACTCTGCCTTAAACTATGAGTGAAGAATGACCATGGGCACGGGACGAATCCTGGATAGCTCAGTGGTAAGAGCAGTGGCGTACTAAGCCGAAGGTCCCGGGTTCGATTCCCGTGTCCAGGTGTCATTTTTCAATTTTCAGAATATGATATCTATAAGGTGAATTCCTCACTAAAATGCATCAACAATAGTTTCGGCTATTGGTTTCATTACTATATAATTTGCCACCAAATTTTCTTACCTTAATTTATAACCTTCTAAATCCCTGTTTTGCCCTACCACCCTTCATACACGGACACACATTTATTAAATACACAAATGTTATCTGTGGAATGACATATTAAAAGTTCTTAAATTATTTTATCATTTATTATAATGAGGTTTTAAAAGTAGAAAGAATCCAAGCAATGACTAAAACAATTGAAATAAATACATTCACAACACACAAATTCAAATATTATATAATTTATCAATAAAAAATCTGCATCACTAGACTGTGGAACATGTTAGTACAGATAAAATATTAGCATGTACACAACAAGAAAATAGTCTATAGTATATTTCGTCTTGATTTCTGCTGAGCAAACTGGTTGATGATGAGAGACAAAGCCATTTTATCCAATAAATGGCCTAAAATTAAGAAGATTGTCAGTGAATTAAGACGATCCTTTGTAATGATGGTACGCAGATACAGCAAATCACAGCAATCACACACATGATGAAGCCATAAAATTATTTTAACTGGCAGAAAAAAATACTTATTTTATTTCGTAATTCAAATTTTGCCACCCCTAAAATCTGCCGTCTTAAGCACGTGCCTACTAGACCTATGCATAAATCCGGCCCTGACTGCACATAACCAGCAAGGAAGAAATACCTGAGCATGCGCTTCAGAGTCAGTAGCTACAGATGGAAGTACCCTAGACTTTCTGTTCTCTCAAATTGGTGAACGAGAAGCGTTGGCCGAATAAAGTTGTCAACCCAATGTCGACCATTGGGATGTTGACGTGTTTTTTCCAAATAATGTTTTATTTCCTCAAATGTCTTCCATCCAGTTGGCAACAAACGCTGCAAGATAGCCAAAGATACGCCACGGAAAGCTCTCATTGCCTTCATCCAAGACTTACCGTATGCTGAGGCAACATACACATCCAAACAGGATCCATTTATGAGTTTCGCAATGCCTCCAACAAATGACATAATTATATATAATATAACATATACAGACAAGTATGATATTTACATATAAATCATTTTCACGTAACCTAGTGGTGGCCATCTTGTGATATGGTCACTATGTTTTCTTTTTTCGTAAATGATGTAAAATGAAATGCCTGATTCAAACCTGCATATATTTAAAACAAAAGGGGAATGCCAGGCCTTCACCGTGGTTCGGATTCCGCGTTAAACTGTAGGACCTCCATTTCACCTCACAATCACCCTACCATTACACATTAGCGTAAGTGCGTATAACCCGTACGGCTAGTAAGACGCGGTGCTAATAATAATAATAATAATAATAATTTAAAACAAAAATTACCTTTATAGGTGCAGTACTAGCCAAGATAGTTAAATGTACACTATTTTGGGATGTCTTTTTGGATTTATGAATTTTGCTGTTGTTACCCAATATTTTCGACTCTACAACCGATTTTAATTTGTTAAATGGCCCCTTGGGTGTACCAATAATACACGTTTATAGTATTAAACGTTTCTAGGTTTTCTCTCCACCAAATCGACTGTACAGTGTTGAGGATATACCTACCTAAAGCTCTACTGAAACCAAAGATTCCATTTAACTTCATACAGTTCCTAATCTTTCTATATTTGAATGGCTATAATATTCTGTAATGACCGTGTTACTCTTTGGACCATTTTGAACATATTTCAGAATACTTTTAATATTTTAAGGTTTTCAATATATGCTATGTTGCAGTTTGTATATTTTCACTTATGCTCTCCTTGAATTTTGTTCCCACATAGTGAATTATTCCGTATTTTCATCTTGAGAAAACTATCCATCTTTATGCCTGAATAAGACCAAAACGACTCAATATTTAGTCAGTTAATGAAGAAGAAAGTAAACGTGAGTCTCAAATAATTTAACAACAAAATAAAAGAGAGAGAGGGCCCTATAAATAACCAATTAGAACCAGATTTTGAATTATTAACTGCAGCTATCTATACAATGTATACATGTAGCTCATCTACACTAATATTATAAAGAGGAAAGATTTGATTTTTGATTTGTTTTTTGTTTGTAATGGATAAACTCAAAAACTACTGCACCGATTTTAAAAATTATTTCACCAATATAAAGCTATATTTTATTTTGAAAATTTAATTTATTCCTCATAAAAATGTCGATAGTTTTACACAAGGTATTAAAAAATGCCTAAAAATATGCTTTCCCTGCGTGCGCTTAAAAAAACTATTGGTATTACATAAAAAAAATACTATACATATTGAATGTTCTCACTAATGTGAATAAAAAAGTTCACGAGACAATATTTGTAATTATTATAGTTATGTAACATTAATTGAAATTAGTCAACTAGAACACGGATGTTAACAAAAAGTGATTATATCCGTATCATGATATGAATCCTTATCAAAGTCGCGGGCAGCAGCTAGTAGTTAGATATTTCTGCGACAGATGGTACATTTCATAGACATAATAGCTCTATTGGTGCGTACCAATTGAAACTTACTAGTGTCTGCTAAGGAATTTATTTGAAGTTTTATTTTTGACAAAGTGGTTCTTTAGTTATTAATCAGATCCAAAAAAATGGATACAGAAATGTAAAACCTAGTTTTGAGATTTTTACATGAAACAATTTATAAAATACACAGATTTATAATAAAAATTTATGAGCGAAGAATATTTATTAGTTTTCTATCTACACTTTATCATAGAAATCATTCCTTTTAACACTCGCATGTGAGGCATTATAAATATTTGAATTAATTAACAGCAGTATGGTTGTACGACCATTTTGATGACATCATATGTGAAACCTCACACACTATTGTTTTTAAAAGTGCTATATTTTGCTTGCTTATCTGATGGTAAATTAGGAATACCTTATTGCGCTTTTGGAATTTCTAGGGTAAATAAAAGTGACCTAGCTCTTGGAATATTCATATAATGCAAAATTAAGGATTGCGCCAATAAATAATGAGTGTTGAATTAAAACAAAAAATAAAATAAAATTGTTTGGTTGTAAATAACCTTAAACAATGAAATTTCATATTAATAAAATACCATAAATGCTTTGAAAACTGAGAATGCATCCGTTTTATTTCCCCAGGTCCAAGTACTTCAGAGGGAAACGTTTGCACGGAGACTATGACATCCGAGTGGAGCAAGCAGAATTCAAGGAACTGTCTCTAATAGCGAGTGCAGATGGAGGCACTACTGTCAGTATGGCAGTGTTTCGTAATGGCACAAAGGTCATGCGTTCCTTTCGGCCAGACTTCCTGTTGGTGCGTCAAAACCTGAGGGATGCTGGAGAAGACAACAAAAACCTACTGCTCGGCTTTAAGTTCGGAGGAGTACACAGCATCAACACACTGCATGCTATTTACAACTTCCAGGTCAGAGGTCAACTAGTATTCATAATCATCTCTTATTCGTTACCATAACTCAGTTGTTCCTTTCTCTATACAGGTAATAATCGTATTCCTACTTGATTCGAGATTGATTCCGAGAGCAATCCTTCTGTCCCCCTCAACCGATTTCCTATCGCTTTCTCTTCATCTGACTTAGTATTTCCTTCCCTATGAACAACAAGTATGCGTATCCCTAATTTCAAAATAAAAAAATATTTGTTCAAATAAATATAAGCGGATTCTTTTAAGTTTATATATTGAGAGAAAAAAAATAATATAGCTCTCTTTTCAATGTTTCACTGCCATCATTGCCAATTCACAGCGGAGGATGTAAGATGATTAAACCAGCACACAATACACTGATCTGGGCTGTGTAATACTTTTTCCCAAACAATCTTCTTAATGATTTTTTCAATATCTATAAAGTTCTATTCATTGTCACATTACATATTAATTGGTATTCCTGGTCTACCTACAAAACGACGTAAAACTTGAATAAAAACGTTAGTTGACAGAGGAAGCTGCTAACTCTAAATGAACTTCCTGAAATACAGCACAAGTAAATAATATATCGAAGCCATTTGTTTTCCATTGATGAATATAGGACTAGGAAAGTCAACTATAATGATTTCAAATAAAAAATGCGTACTAGATCCACTGGTAACGGTGCAGAAAAATTCTATAAATATTTTCCTTCCTGTCTTTAGAGTGAATAGACTTGCTTGGAGATTGCAGAAGGAAAAGCCTTACGTCCTGCAAGGATCCAGAAATCTTATGCAAGATAATTTAATAATCCCTGTTCACAAACATGACCAATCTTAAGCTTCTCATGGATCATGAGCTAGACAGCTTGGTTATATGCTGATAAAAACAATTGGATAACGAAAATGTGTGATATCATGTCGTTACATGGTACTTGTTTTCAAACGCACAATTCCATCTTTGTCTTTGTAAGGCCGTAAGAATAGAACGTTTTGATTATTGACATCAATATTGGATTCACATTGAATGTAGTTGATGACTTCTTCCTCTGCCACATTGTTAATTTGAGCCACTAAAGCTTTCGATTTTTTTCTACGATGGACATGGTTTCTAAAAATGTTTATAAAATAGTGTATCCATGATACTAGATGAATTATTTTCTGGTTGGGTGAAAAATCCAAAAATATGCCACTCCCACCTACTGTAGATAACTATCTTATAGGATTAAATCAATATTTTAAAAACTACTTCTGGGAAGCTTTATGGAAAACCTACATCCCATGTTTTAACCTTAACAGTAAATGGTTTCAGCTCTAGGCTAATATACAAACATACTCCATCGCTAAAACAATTATTTAGTTCCAGGGAGCCATGAAACGTCGACATCCATCAAAATCTCAAATTTTTATTTTTTTACAATCACGATAGCTCCTCCGTCATAGGGGTTGCGATAAATGAAAAATTATGTTTTATTTAACCTTCTCTACAAAGTATTATGTTTGATATATTGAAGCTATCAGGTATAAACCAATATTTGAATTGTACATTGTATGGTGTGTTTATTCAGGACAAGCCGTGGGTGTTCGCACATCTGCTGCAGCTGCAGCGTCGTCTGGGCAAAGAGAACTTCCCTCTTATTGAACAGACTTTCTATCCCAATTACAGGGAGATGGTAAGTACTCAATATATTTTTATCATTGCTTGATTGAGGATCAGTGTAGTCTTTACCTTGAATCGTCAGGTCTACATTTAATTACAAGTTTAAGCTCAATGGTTTCGGCTAGCTATATTCAGGAGGGGTCAAGGCCGTAGAGATATATTTTTCCACGGTGGGCTCAACTAAAACATTTTACTATACCTTTACACTATAAAAGTTCTTAAACCTGGGGGTGGTGATTAAAGTTCAGTTGGGTCTGGACCCCACGACGCCCCCTTTCTGTATCCTTTGAAGGATAGAGGGGTAAACATATATTTGGGCGAGGATTATTATTATTAATATTATTGACACTACAATTACATAACAATATCCTGGTTTGAATATCATATAAGTTTGAATACAACCCTAAGCTCATAGGCAAATGTTAGAAAGGTAGTTTGGAAACGGCTGACCTTCTCCTAATTTTATAAATTTATATTTAAGCACAATATAAAACAGTTTGACTTAAAAACTAGTCACAAATAAATTTAATGTTAGGGGAAAAATTGTAATTAGTAGAACTGTCTGAGGTATACACAAATTAAATAATCTCTTTAAAAAGGAATGTTTACTGTGGTGATTATTATCTTTATTAAAAACAGATTTTGCATGAAGCCCCTTACCCCCGATACGGGATCCAAAAATAATTAAATAACAAACAGATACGGTAGTTTACCAAACTAAACTCTCTCATCTTAAATTTAAATAAGACATTAAAACCCCAGGTCATACTCCTCATGAGGAACACAAAGCAATGACAAGCTAGTAAGTGTATTCTGCCCTGTACTGTCTACCAGATACCTTGTATCAAACATCGTCAGTAAGGAGCAGGTGCAGTACCTATCATTTAGCAGGAGGTCAGGGGAATCTGATTTACATATCACTATCTATTATTATTGCCTATACTCAGTATGAGGGGAGTTAGAGGAGGTTCTACCCCCTCATCCCACCGATCAGTGTTTTGGTTCTCCAATCAAATGTGTCCTCCAAAAGGCCGGTAGAGACCTCCAGAACAAAGGGGCTCCTCTAGTGCACGATAATATAACACTCCCACTGCTCTCTGTTCGTTAACCCTCCAATCAATGCTACCACAAACCTCTCAGGGACTACTTCTTAACCTCCTTCCTCCTCCACCAATTATTCTCCCAGGGCATAGATTCTTCATCCCCGGAATCTTCTGTTTAGTATTATTACGACAGAAAAATGTATTCATTTTATGATCTTCTGTCTTCCACTTCCAATAAGGTTGATTAAACAGTGGGTTTATCATCATGCTACAAACACACAAGACAGGCAAATTAATAGGCTAAGGTTAAATAAATAATAACAATTATTTAAATGCATTTATTTATGATAATCAGACATACAAATAAAATAGGTTTTCTCTTTCTAACGTACAGAATATAGTCTTTGAGGTATATATATATATATATTTGCGACACTGTAAGTCTTCGGGTAGTATCACCACCATCACTATAGTGCGTAGTTATCACTTCCTAGGTACGTTAGACTTATTTGGGAAGTGTTAAAACGATTTATAACTTCTCGCCCGAAATTCTTACCGGGTAGTAGAATCCTTCCTATACAAGATCAGCCTCACGGCAACTCTTCTTCCCACTATGCTCCTTCATGTTATAGTTCTAACCATCTCTATTTCCATCACGCTATTTACAAGAACGAGTTCTTGGTCTAACGCTCAACGCAACACATCTTGATCCAGCAGTACATAAGATGTATGGTTCCTAAATATTGTTTTTTTGTATCTGATACTATAAAGCTCGCGAGTCAAATTACTTTAGTGTAGTTGTCAAATGAATTAATAACCTTTCCTATTGGATAATGTGTTCAATTCTTAACATTAATCTTATGTTTAATTTAATTTTAAATTTTGAAATATAATTAAATTTTCAGAGTCTAACAGAATTGGTTGATAAAATATTCTTCGCATTTTTATAAGGCACGTATCCACAATAATATTTGTTATTTATATTAATAATATATACCATTATTAATTTGAATTTTGTTTGGAATAAAGATTTCTAATTGAAGATATACTTGTAGGTAACTTTTGTGTTCTAGGTTGAAAAATATGCCGATTAGAAATAAACTTTGAGTTAATAGTGGAATATATAATTAATAAGTTTGCTTTTCAAAATTTGGAATTTAAATGTTTACCCACAACAGTGCTTTATGTCCAAGCTAGCAAAATTAAATGGGCAACGAGATGTATATACTTTAATTTAAAGGAATTATAGTGCATTCCTATCTAATACTAAATGTATTTTCAGTTGGAACTTAGTAGAGGTAATTAATTATTAAATATTTCCATTGAGCACCACTTAGTTGCAATCTCAAACTTAATGTAAATATTTAATAGTCTAGTCAAATATTGATCCTTTTGACCAGTGAATTTAATTTATTTATCTGTAACTAATTTTACTGACAAAAAGAACTCGTTTTAATCAAAGCCACCTGACAACGAATACATATATAACTGACATTATGCGTCGTGTTTCATAACAATATTAGTAATCAACATCGAATGAAGTACAAATCCTTAATCAAAGTAAGTTGTTTTAAACTATTTGAGTCAACTGTTTTTCCCATTCGACATTTCAAAGTTTTACTTAACGCCATATTAGGTTATACAGGGTGGCCCATGGAAAAGTAGCCATCCTCCTATATCCAGCAGGCGCCTCACTCTGAATTGGCCGATCATCCGTCTGGCGACGTCGTGTCACCCCATATGCAGAGTCACAACGTTAATTTCCCTTTTTATTCAGTTGGTTTCAGTCCTTCTGTGCTTGTCGTGTCCAAAAGATTATGTTCTCTATGCAACAGTGAATAACGATAGTGGAAGTCTATGTGCGAAGCGGGTCAATTAAGGAAACGCAAGAGGATTTTGCCGACAAGTACCCTGACACTAAACCACCGGCTAAACGTTGTATTCAGAGCCTTGTGCAGAAGTGGCTCTGTCGCAAACATGGAGAAACCGAGGCCTCCATCAGTTCGGACGCCCGAAGTCGTCGGTGCATTCAGCAGCGGATTGAAAATAGCCCCCAAAATCTACTTGGAGACTATCCCAGCAAGTTGGTTTATCACAGATGACATTCCACTGGGTGCTGAAGTGTTTGCATATGAAACCATATTGCTACGCGCACAAACGAACCTCAGCTAACACACCTTCGTGGCCATCCTGTAGATGCCCGTAACGGCTTCGCAAATATAATGAGGTCTAACGGAATGAATGTTTATTTTATTTCAATATAAAACTTGGTTGTGATCGTATCGTGGGTTAAATTAATTAAATAAATCATATATTTAAATTTATTTTGGCAATTCACTCGTTACACGTCACGCGTCTTATTTAGTGTGAGAGTGACCGTCAACCGATTTAAGATGAATTACAATATCCACTGCTTAGTCGTGATATAATATAGCTACTACTTGCTATCACGCCTGATTATTTTTTATTATAATAATTATAGCCACGGCGACTAACCGAGCGACTAACGCGAGGTGTCGCTTAGAGGTTCACCAAAATATGACACCCCAGAGTTCACCTGGGAGCGTCCTTGGCCATAGCCCGGTGAGACCAGAGTACTGAGTCTCCTACGCGACTCAACGGATACTATTTTTTAAATATTGACGGAATACTCACATTGGTCCAGAAGATCCAACATGTACGAACCTAACTGTCCCCCGGACCGTTAGCGCGGTCCAAGACAAGGGAAGGAAGCCATCCCCCCTTAATAGCTTTTAGGAAGCTATTGTTACTGTCGACGACTCTCACAATATTCTTTAATACCTGGATGGCAGGTTATTAACCTTACAATACCCCGTTATTGCCTATAGGGTTGCAAACACATCCCATTTTCTGATGTGTTCACAAAGAATTGCATCAATATCGAGTAACAAGTGTGCAGGAATTGAAAGAGCCAGGCAAAGCAAAACGCGTAAATTACTGTACGTGGTTGCTGACTATGATAGTTGGAGGAATTTGGACCCATTTCTGTATTTTATGTTGGACGAAGCGTAGTTTCATTTATCAGGTTATGTGAATTCACAGAACACGAGGTACTGGTCTACTGTAAATCCGCACATGACTCACGAAAAACCGCTGCACGACCAGAAAATTGGCGTTTGTTGCGCAGTTTCAGGGAGACGAATGGTGAACCCAATTCTCTTCGGTTCAACAGTGAATACTGTGGTTTATCTAGACATGTTTGAACAATTTTATGACCAACTGACATCAGAAAAAAGATTGTGCTGCTCTTCCCAACAAGAGTGAGGTGCCTGCTGGCTATAGGAGGTGGGCTACTTTTCTGTGCGCCACTCTGTATTATTCCATATAATTAATATACTTAGTATATAAATACATTTCAATGATTCTTCTATTCTTTTTTATACATTAAGATCGTAATCAAAGAGTGATCAATTAAAACAATTTTGTTCCATTTCGATAAGGTGACGTTAATTAAGACGTACATGCGTTCTTACAATGAATTTTAACTTTCCAGGGTTATTTAGTGGTACTTTAGTTCTTACAATAAAAATAGATCAAAATTGCACTTATTTAAACTACATATTTACATTGACAGTTCAAAAAATATAATTATTGAGAATTGAGTGTGTACCTATAATATAAATCAAGTCCAAGGTTTTTTTACCATAAAATATTATCCACGCGGTTTTACATAGTTATAGGAAATAGGTCTACTAGGAGAGCTGGATCGCTCCAACATTATCAAGTTAAAAATGAGTACCTGTGTGAATTATGACTCTAAATCGTCCACCAACCAGGTGATCGTACATTAACCAACACGTTTATACACGCTAAAATATATTAAACTAAATTAAAACAATTAGAGAGAATCTCCCAGACCCGCCCCAAATTGTGGGCTTGAAGATCTGAACCGGAAAAATAAAGGAAAGGAATATGGTAGACACGGGCTGCATGCATAAAGAGATTTATAGCAACAAAGAATTGCAATATAAAGTGCGTTGTGGCTGACGGACAGCCCATCCACGCAAGGAAATTAGGAAAGCTTCGGTTAAAGTAGACTCGTTTTATTGAACCATGCGGTTTTTTCTCACGACCATCAGCTATGAAAAAGGATTACGGTTGGAAGGAGGTGGTAAATAATGAGCTGACTTCACTTGAGGAAAATCAAACCTGGAGGTTTGTTAAAATCATTGACTCGATGTTTTTTTGTTGAAAAATTAGTCCATGGGGAACAAAAAAAAGAAAGCAACTTTGGTATCAAGTGGGTACCAACAGTCTGTTCTTTAAGAACCCCTGTTGCCAGAAGGATGACACTGAGAACATTGCTGGCAGCTGGGTAGAGGGATTGAAGTACCAAGACAATTTGACCTTTGACATTTAACCCCGTCACTAGTAGGATGACACTGAGGACATTGCTGGCAGTTGCGTAGAGGGATTGAAGTACCAAGACAATTTGACCTTTGACACCATCCAACTTTATTTTGTATGTGTGCCCAATTTGATTTTTTATGTTTGCCCCATTTGATATTTATGATTACTCCATTTCATTTTGTACGTGTTCCCCTTTCGATATTTTAATGTGTTGGCATTTAATTATGTTTGTGCCACATGATGTTTAAGGTGTGCTATATTTGATTTTTTATTTATGACCCATTTGATTTTTGTGTGTGTCCCATTAAATTTTTAATGTGTGTTCATTTGATTTAATGTGTCGCCCTTTTTTTGTGTGTGCCCCATTGGATCGAATGCTTGAGTAGGATTGAGTTAGGTGTGGGTTTTTTTGGTCAGTTTTTATTAGCATGAGCTTACAGTCCCGGGAGTCGAATCGTGCATTTCTTCCTCGATGGTGGTAATGAACTCGGCCATATATCTTTCTCAGGTGGTCGCCAGACATCTAATATATGGATGGGCAGAATCGGATGAAAAGAATAGATTCATTCAATTATTCTGAATAATCGATTCATTCGATTCTTTCAAAATCATTCGAATGAAAACAGTAGTTGACTTGACGCGAGCTGGCCAATTCATTCTCTTACCACCACTCCCTTGCCAGAACTGCTGAGGAAAATCGACCTTGTAGCTATGTATGTTTCCAGGCTATCTCTATACAGTTCTTCATTGCTATTAGGCTAATTTTCAATAAATAATCCCCATTGCTACACAATAATCGATCGACCTTACGCTTTAGAATAATTCTAAGGCTAATTTATTACAAAGTGTAAGTGGTTGCACAGTTTAAAATTAAATATCATCCCAAAATAATTCGAATAGTAACTATAAATTGATTAGATTATTTTACTACATTACTACGTAGATTGTTCTTTTTCATTTTCTGTAAATTTTTTCTTCCTAACTAAACGCATTTAGCACGAACGGTTTAAAAGATAATTTTTGTTAACGTTGACTTATATTTATTAAGTAGATAAGTATACACTTTCCATGTATTTAATAAATCATTTCCCGGCCGTAATATTCAGATCGTATTATAATTTTAATCACTGAAATAATCTTACATTCTTATAAGACAAAATATCATTATTGAGCAAACTTACGTCGTCGTTTGTCGAGTAGGCTAGTAATTGTATGTTTATTATAAGCGAAGCTTTCAGGAGGCATATAATTGATTTACTTATTCAAATCGAAAGTATTTGATCACTTACCCGATATAAATAGAATTGTAAGCTTATATATTTTTGTTCTGTTTAGAAAATATTAAAGGGTAAATTATTTCGACTCTTTTAAACAAAAAGGTAAACTATGTTCTTTATTTTACTATTAATCGTAGGCAAAAGTATTTATATTAATTGCGAGCTATTTATGTGACTAATGCGTTCACTCATTCACTGTATAGTATTTTGTTGTGGCTGTACGTTGGTCTTTGACACTGTCCCAGGGAACTAAATACAGTAATAAACAAATGTTGATAAGCTTCAAACGCAAAGTCATGTATGTTGTTAGATCCGACAGCAGGGTGAAGAGAATAGTAGCTGATAGCAAAACGAGCAACTAGTGACTACTTTTAATTAGTATTAGTAATAGCTAACATCCGATTATTACCGACCCCTTACTACTTCTCAAAATCATTAGAATGATTCTTTCGATTCATTCGATTATTTTTCAAAGAATCTAACGATTATTCGATTTGTAAAATCATTCGATTATGCCTATCACTAATCTAATGAAGAGCTCTCTACCTGGACTGTCAGGGATACACCTATCACATTTCATCCTCCCCCTCCTTCCTCCCCTCTTGAGCACTAGGTGTCATGTACCTCCGGGGGCTAAATGCGTCACAATTTCAATATCGTAACCGACTATTGATTATGGAGGCTATCATTTAACCCTAAGGAAAAACCGTTCATCTTCCATGTGGCTAACCTTGTTTATTTTATTCATAAATGTTGAAAGTGGATAGTAATGACCCTATTGAAGAATCATTAATCCCCGCCAATGACTTAATATTGTCCACTTTTGTCACAATTACTCAATGGAGTCCACTGACACATCGGGTAGGGGTCATCCGCCATCCAGGTAGTGTTTCATAATGCTCATTTAGTGGCCGCTTTTCAAATAGAAGCTTATGAAAATGTGGTTTTTAAATATCCACCTTTGCCAAGTATGGACATACATCATCCGTACTGAGCTGCAATTGTGCCCCGATATCTTTTGCCGAGTATTTTCATGCCTCTGAGTAAAATATCGTTCTTCCCGCTCTGCATACAAGCAAATGCTTCATTCCCGCACTTGTCTGAATAGGCTGAAATCAAAATATTTTACTGAGAGTCGAGTACGAGAGTAGCTAGCGTTTATTAATCATTTGACAGGGAGATTAAACTATGTTAGGATGTACCAGCATTTTCATGGGAGATAAATTAAAAAACCTACAAGCATTATTGTATTAATAAAGTAATAAGGGTATGTTCAAAATAAAAGTAGTTATCCTATTGACAAAGGGAAAACTACCACCAGGTGGGATGTGTACCAGCATTTGCGTGGGAGTGAAATTGAAAACCTTCAAACATTAATTTATTAGTAAAGTAATAGCGTTTGTTCAAAATGAAAGTATTAATTCTGTTGACAAAGGTAAAACTACAAACCCTAGTAGGGATTTGAACCCCAACCTCCTGTCAGTGGCTGAGCTTGATATTTAGACTGCGTGCCCACCGCTACAAAACATAGTTCCTTCCAATCTCCGTCCAAGAAAATTCTTCCTTACGCTAGTGTGTTAGAAGTTTGAGTGTACCAACATTTGCCCAAAGTGAGAAAAAACCCTCTGTCTGTTAGAAACACTCATATTTCAATTTTCCCAATCTCCATCCACGAAAATGTTTCCTGCCAGCGTGCTTACGGTAATGTGTGACCAGGCTGGATGTGCACTAGTATTTGCGTGGGAGTGAGGTTGAAAAACCACAACAAACATGACCACTGAGGCTGTATTCCTGCCACATACGTAAGGTTTCTGTTTTAAGTTAGGTGACTAGGCGATTAAAGTAAATGAGGATGTGTACCAGTATTTTCGTAGGAGTAAGGTTGGAAAAAATACACGACCACATCGTCTGGATAGTGGGACTTCACAGCATATTGTTGCCTTATTTGCCAGGGGAGGGGGAATACGTCCACACTTGCGGGATGCGGTAGCACGACTGACACGTAACTGTACATTCCTTCTGTTTTACATGAATCGGCCAATCAACAATGAGGACCAAAAATATTGACCAATAACAGGCTTACAACCTTACATATGGTTTACCCCTTGAAGCGGCTATAAATAGACCTTGAAGTCATTAAATTCGGCCATTATAAGTCATAATTTGATTGTGAAGATATCAAAATGAGTTTCGACGTACTGGAAGCTTGAGAAAATTCAGGTATGCTTTAAATTGGTCTGTCTATTTTAATGGTAACTATTTTGTTTGGTACGCCTTTGATGTACAGCGGTATTTATTCCTTTGATAGATTGTCAGTTCCTGATCTGCTGGGATTATTTGCCGAGGACGGAACCTGCCTCGTGAATACAAGCTGCAGCATGGCGAGTAGCATACTGCTGTAGATTTGATTGTGATTGGTGAGTGTTTCTTTCTTTCTTCGCTAGTATTCAATATTCATTTATTTAATTACAAATTACGGATACAAATGTAAATGTAAATATACACACTAATAACAATAAATGTAAATATAAATTGAAGTAGTGGAAACAAGTAAATGATTTGCTTTGAAATAACAACTAAACGTAAATTGAAATTAAAATGGGTTGAAATAAATAATTATGCTGCGTGATGAGTATTAGGAATATTAGTTGGAGTCATATGGTAGTGATTTAGTCAGAATCAAGCTACTTTCAGTGGTTTGTTCTAACTAGGAAGAGATTTGTATATCAGTTTTGCCAAGCTAAACCATTGGATTTAACTATGTAACGTTGTAGTTAAAGTTAGTATTTTTCTAAATTACTGTGATTCTACAGATGATAGGTCGTTATGGTTGTATCGAGGGTGAGGTGTTATATATTACGGGACTGACTCCTTCCCTGCTTCCCTTCCCTTCTGCATCTGTGCTCTGGTTTTGCAGCAATGTTCTTCTTCTGGCTGGTGTCTTGAAAAAGAGATTGCCGGACGCTTCACCTGAACCTGTATCAATTGCAGCATGCAAAACCACCGGTTAAACATGTACAAAATAATACAGTAGATATAATTAACCCAATTATTACAAATACTAATATATTCAAATAATATGTGGCAGGTGTTAACTCACTGTAGATTTATGTTGAGCTTTGAGCTCTATTGTTCTATGTCAATATAACTTTTTTTGTATGTCAGTACTACTGACTTGTTTTACTTATGCCCTTAAGGCATAGTTTATTTTGTTGAACTTTTGTGCTCTATCGTTCTATGTCCATATGACATAGTTTTTTTATGTCAGGACTACTGACTCCTATGCCCATAAGGTATAATTTATAATAATGGGCTTGTGCTCTATTTTTCTATGTCTATTAGGCTTAGTTGCAAATATTAGGGTCAAGATTAAGCTCCTTAGACTATATAACCATTCTGCGGCTAGTTCAAAGAATAGAATTAAATAATGGGGGATACCAAGTTACCTATTGCTTTGTTTCACTACCTAATTGGTTCTGTAAGTGACACTTGTCTCAGATGTGTCT